>CAUYRH010016879.1:0-17978 GCA_963574655.1 Perodicticus potto | reverse complement strand
CAATGTCTTTATATAGTGATTAAGAAAATGCTATGAGGGCTATCTCTCACAGTACGATCGAAATGTTTCTGATTGTATATGAAGCACATTCTGCCCTATGATTGCACCAATGTACACAATTATGATTTAATAAAATTATTTAAAAAAAAAAAAGATTTAAGGAGTTAACCCCAAACAAGATAAATGACAAAAATCCAAACTATGAGTATCATAATCAACTTTTGAAAACTAAAGATAAAGAAAAAAATTCTTGAAAGCAAAGAGAGAGAAATTATACCTTACCTTCAGGGGAAAAAAATATGAATGACCATAGCTATCTCATAAGAAATCCTAGAGGCCAGGAAAAAGTAGTATAGCTCATTCAAATAATGAGACAACAACACTACTACTGCTACTAACCCAGAATCCTATATCTAGTGAAATATGCTTAAAGAAGAGAAATATAGACAAATACAATACATTTTCCTTTTCCTCTTGAGTTTTTTAAATTATGTTTGATGGTTGAAGCAAAACTTATACATTGTCTGCTGTGATTTTTGAGGTATGTAGAAGAAATATTTAAGGCAATTAAACTATAAAAGAAAAAGGGAAAGTAAAGGGGAATAGAGGTGAATAAATTTTCCAAATTTCATTTAAACTGGTAAAATGTCAAAATGAGCATACTGTGATAACATTTGTACATATAAAACACCTAATGCAATTATTTAAAAAGGCATACAAATAGACACACTCAAAACAGTACAGGTAAATCAAAAGGAACTAAAAAATGCTCAGAGGAAGGAAGAAGAAAATAGAGAAACAAAAATAACAGGAAAAGAGAATAAATAGAAAATAAAAAGGCACTTTTAAGCCCTAATATATCAAAAATTATATTAAACAGAATGATCTAAACATGGCAATTAAAAGATAGAAATTGATAAGTAGATTACCAAACATGACCTAATTGTATGCTATTTATAAGAAACTCATTTCAATTATAAAAATAAAGTAAGTTGAAAACAGAAGGATGTAATAAGATATACCATAGACAGATTAATCAGAAGAAGTGGCTATATTAATGCAAGAAAAAGTAAACTTCAGAGCAAAGACAATTACCAGAGACAGGGAAGAATATCATATAATGATAAAATGGTCAATCCACCAAAACGACAATGGAAACCTAAATCTGAATGCATCAACGAGAGAGCTAAAATATATATATAAGAACAAGTTGATATACTAAAAGGATAAAATAGATAAATCCACAATTATAGGTACAGACTTCATAATTCATAATTTGACAAAAATTTCATAATTGACAAAATACTAGACAGAAAAATCAGCAAGAATATGTAAGAAATGAAAAACACTGTTCACCAACAGGATATAATTGATATTTATAGTATACTCCACTCAACAGCAACAGAACACTGATTTTTTTTCAAGTGATTATGGAACATATATTAAGATAGACCATATCCTGGATCATATAACAAATGACAATAAATTTAAATGAATTGTAGTCAGGTAGAGTATATTCTTTGACCACAAGGGAATCAAAATAGAACTCATAACAGAGTGAAAACAAGGAAGTCTTTAAACACTTGCAAATTAAACAGCACATTTCTTAATAATCTATGGATCACAGAGGAAGTCTCAAGAGAAATAAAAAAATTACTCTGAACTGAATAAAAATAAAAACACAACATATTAAAATTTGCGGGACATAGGTAAAGCTATGCTAAGAGGTAAATTTATAGAAATGCTTCCTTAATGCTCACATTAGGAAGAGGAGAATCCTCAAATCAATAATCTAAGTTCCTACCACAAGAAATCAGAAGAAAAACACTATAAATCCAAAACAAGGAGAGGAAAATAATTTCAGAAAGGTAAGAACAAGAATCAATGAAATTGAAAACAAAAACAATAGAGAAAAATACTGAACCAAAAAGTTGGTTGTTTGAAAAAAATCAATAAAATTGGCAAGCTTCTAGTAAGACTGACAAAGAAAATAAAAGAGAAGACACAAATTACCAATATCAAGAATAAAACACTAGTGACCCTACAGGCGTGGAAAAGATAAGGAATACTACAAACAACTCTACACATAAATTTGACAACTTGGCTAAAATGGGTCAATTCTTCAAAAGTATAAACTACCACATATGACATATCTTACACGAAATAAATAATTTGAATAACCCTATAACTTTCAAGGAAATTAAATTTGTAATTAATAATTTCCCAATAGGAAGTCTCCAATTCCTGATGGTATAACTGGAGAACTCTACCATACATTTAAAGATTTAATACCAATTTCACACATCTTCCAGAAAGTAGAAGAGAATATTTAAAAATTCATTTGTAAAGTGAATATTATCTGGATATCAAAACTAGAGGTAGACAGCACAAAAAATACTACAAACATTCTTCATGAATACAGATGCTTAAATCCTCAAAAAATCCTTAGCAAATAGAATTCAGCAATATATCAAAAAAAAAATGATACCCCATGACCAAGTGGGGTTTATTCCAGGGATGCAAGGCTGGTTCAATAGTCAAATGTGCAGGATTTTTATACTGAAAATTATAAGAAGATTTAAATAAATAGGAAAATATACTATGTTCATGAATTGGACAACTCAACCTAGTAAAGATGTCAACTTTCTCCAAACTGATATACAAGTTTAACATAATTGCTATCAAAATTCCAGTGAGTTTTTTTGGTACATATTGACAATATTATTCTAAATATATGTGGAAATGCAAAACATATATAGGATAGCTATAACCAATTATGAAAAATATTAGGAGAATCAGTGTACCTGATTTCAAAGTTGATGTAGTTATAATCATGGAGCCTGTGTGCTATAGATGAATAAACATATAAATCAATGGAACATAATAGAGAATCCAAATAGTCTCACTCAGCTATGAACACCTGATTTTTTGACAAGCATGCAAGATCAATTCAATGGAGGGAAAGATAGCTGGAGTGGGCTGAATAATGGCCCCCCAAACATATGGCTGCTTCATCCTTAACAGTGTGACCATTTAGGAATTGCAGGAATGTTCTTAAGGTAAAGATTTCCAATATGAGATCATCCTGGATTAAAATGGGTCTTAAATCCAATGATGAGTGTCCTTACATGACACAGAAAAGGAAAAGTGAGAGAGAAAGACAAAGAGAGAGAGAGACAGAGACAGGGAGAGAGAGGGAGGGAGGGAGAAAGAGAGAGAGGAGACAGGGATGCAGTCATGTGAAGATAAGAGACAGAGATTGGGGTGACAGGCATACAAGCACTGACAACATTAGTTTCAGACTAATGGCTTCCAGGGCTTTGAGAAAATACAGCTCTGTTAATTAAGCCACCAGATTCTCAATAATTTACTGTTCCAGCTCTACAACACTAATATAATAGTCTTTCAATACATGGTGCTTGAACAATGGGACCTCCATAGTCAAAAACTGAACCTTGAGGGTGGCGCCTGTGGCTCAACGGAGTAGGGCACTGACCCCATATGCTGGAGGTGGCTGGTTCAAACCCAGCCCTGGCCAAAAACTGCAAAAAAAAAAAAAAAAACAAAAAACAAAATAAACTGAACCTTGATCTAAGTCTCATGCCCTATACAAAATTAACTTAAAGTCGAATTATGGCCTTAAATGTAAAACAAAAACTGTAGAACTTTGTAGAGAAAACAAACATGGAGACCATCTTCAGGATCTAGGAATAGGCACAGCATCCCTAGACATGACACCAAAATTGCAATACCTAAAAGGAAAAATTAGTGAATGGGACTTCATCAAAATAAAATACCTTTACAAAAAATCCTGTTAAGGACATGAAAGGGCAAGCTACACACTGGGAGAAGATATCAGCAAACTACACATAGGACAAAGGACTAGTATTTAGAATATATAAAGAACTTTCAAAGCTGAATTGCTAAAAACAACAAACAATCCAATTAGCATATGGACAAAAGGTAGGAGGAGACATTTCACTGAAAAGTATACTATAGATGGCATGGTAAATAAACACTCAAAAAGATGTTGAAAATAGTTAGATTAGGGAAATGAAAAGTGAAAGCACAATCAGATATCACTAAACACCTACCAGAATGGCGAAAATAAAAATCAGTGACAACACTATGTGCTGGTATTTACAAAATATGCTCTATGTGTTGGCCACCTCTGTGCAAAATTTTGTAATGAATATTTTGTACATATAGGTACATTTAGGTACAATTTCTCATTTTCTCTATGCATGGCAACTTTAGGGGCTACTTTGGAACACCCTGTATTTCAAACTAAAAGTTTAATTAAAAAATGGAAGAGATGTGCTTTGTGCCCTTAGATAAGTGTATAATATGGACAGAAGACATATTAAGGAACAGTTTGTCACTAAGAGCTACCATTTATTATTAACAATTATGGATTGATCCCACCTGCATCGTGAATTCCTGCAGCCCTGGCTCATGTATTATTTATCCACAAATCCCCCACCGTGCCTAGCAAGCACCCTGCTAGGTAATAAGCGCTCACTCAATAAATGTTTGTTGACTTAATGTTTTTACCAGCAATGCATTGAGTATGTGTATTGTACACTGTTAAAACACTGCTTGCCGCAAATGAAGAAAACATTAAAGAAATGTGTCATCAAATAAATTAATGCCATCCTTAAAAAAGCAATTTGATCTGTGTTTTGTTTGGTTTTTAACTGGTGTTCTGTTTATTTTCTGTTTTTCTTTCTTTCCATTCATCTGATTGCAAAAGTAAGATGCTCATTGCAGAAATGTTTTAAAGTCCAGAAAGGCATAAAGGGCTTTCATTTTACCCATTTTAATGCCTAACCAATCACCTCTACTCAGGCTTGGTAATACTTCCAAAGCACTGCACCTCAGTTTCCTTGCTCATTGGGTCCTTTGTTCATGCACACTGAGAATCTGCCAGAGGCTGTCCTACAGATCCAGAGGTAAATGTTGCTTCTCTCATTCTTCTACAAATGAAATGCACTTATTTGTCTGAAGGGTCCAGCCAGAGGGAGCTTTTTTTTTTTTTTTTTTTCTGGTAGCCAACAGTAGAATAACTTCAGCTTTCTGTGCTCTGACATCTTAAAAGGACATTTGCTCCTTGGTCAATGACAACCACAGCTGAGTATTTCCCTAAGCAGTAAAGGTTTCTAGAGAACATCTCCTAGGGACATTTCTTGGTCTGGCACCACAAACAACACAGAAGGCAAGAACCAGCCAAAGGGTATGAACTGACCTTTATGTAAGAAGTTGGGAATTCAGAAATTATAAACTTGGGCCAGGCATTTGAACACATTTAAATGCATTTGGAAATAGAGCAAAGAAAAAAGCAACAAAGGATGACTCTGCAGTGTATTAAATTTGTATTCTTAGGAAAACTAGGAAAAGCAAAGCAGGAATTACCTCCAAAGACAACCAGGCAAAATCTGTTACTTTATCACCAAAAATGTATTATTTTCATTCCCTGGTATTTGTTGCTAGTGTACACTTTATCCACCAACCTGAGCAGAATTAAGCAAAGTTTTTATTTTTACCAGGTAGGTACAAAAATACATGAGCCATTTTTTGTACCACATTTTGCAAGAGAAGTAAACTAACTCAGTGAATATGTTTCTGTTTATTGATAATAATGGGGAACCAAAAATGCCAAGTGGGATTCCAAATGAAATTTAATTTTCAGTTCATTTTCTGAAAATGTTCTGTTGCTATGGAAATCACTGTGCAACTTATCCAAATAAAAGAAAATCTTCACAGGACAGGACCCTCTTACCACGTTGACCGTATTTCCTTGCCCTTCATATATAATGATCTAGTCCAAACTTGAAGTAGAAGCAGTCCCAACAGTTACAGTAACTTATAGGTATCAAGTTTACATGTATCATCATTACTAATATAAATAGTAGGTGATGCTCAACACTTTTTTTTTGCACTTTAAAGGAGATTCCCGTGTTTTAACCCAAGAAATATTGATTCCACATTTATTGCCACAAATACCCAAAGCCTCATTTGTACTGTGTACAAATGCTTTGAAGTTTTCCAAAAGCATCCTTTTTTTTGCTCACATAATTGGTTAATTAGTTTTCCCTTCTAAAGAAGGGACACCCCTTTAAAAATTACTTTTACAAAAGAGGAAAGGTATAAAATCATGCAGGGCAGGAACAGTGGGGGAAGGTTGCATATTGATAAGCCCGACTTATAAAGGAATGAAGAGAAGCAGGCCAAGCAAAGAAGTTTCTCCACAGGCATGGGCAGCCACCCACGTGTGATCCTGAGAGCACCAGAAGGCACTTTCTACTAAAAACATCTGTGATGCACCTCTTCACCCCTGCCCATCCCAGAATCATGACTGGACTCATTACTATCCACTAACCCTACAGCTCTGAGAGAGGGTCTGGGGATGGGTCAGTTTCAATGGGAAATACACTAAGTCTGGCAAAGAGCATCGATACAGTAGTTTAAAGAAGTAAGAAGAACCAGTCAGCCAGAAGAACCAAATCATGTCTTTTCAGTCACTCTCCAACTGCCCCTGCCAATTCATTTCCTCGGGGCCCTTGCTACCAGCCCACCTAGCAAGGCCTCCTCATGCCCTAGTGGCTGGCCCTCTCAGGGTGCTGGGCTGAAGCTGCCCTTGATGACCACCGATGGGCTCTCCCTCACAAGTCCATGTTCTCTCTCAGCCACCATGTTCTTTGTCTTTTCTGCATCCCACCACCTGCAACTCAGAGCTATTCTTTTCTTTTCCCTTCCATGATGCTGGTTCTCTCATTTCTTCACCTTTCCCCTCATCTTCTCACTGCTCCTGGATTCTAGGCATTCCCAAGCCTAGAATTCTGACATTAATATCTCTCTCTCCCCCTCTCATTTTTGCACATTTCTTCAAACTACAACCACACATTTTTTCAAACTACAAATCTCCCTTCCCTACAGATTTCTTTCACTCAACATCCCCAGCCCCACAGCTCTCCTGAGTTCCACTTTCCCATTTCCAGCTTCCTTTAGAACATTACCCCTGGCTATCTCTTCTTCTTCTTGAATGCAAGGCATTGGAAATCTAATTTATCTTTGGCCTCTCCAAGCCTGATCCTCCATTTGTGTCCTTCCTATTACTTTCCTCACTATTCACTTGTACCCAGATCAAAGCAAAAGCAATCTTGATTTTTTCCCTTGCCTTTACAATATACTCCCAATCAGTGGCCAAATCTCACTGACTCCACATCTATCATTTCCCATGTCTGTCTTTATTCATTCCACTTACTGCCATAACCCTGACAAGACCTCTCGTCCCTTTTAATCTATATTAACACTACAGTCTTCCATCTACCTATCTGACTCTCAGATTAATTACACTAAGGCACCAGACAACATCATTCCCTGACTTGGACTGCAATGCACATCAAGAAGTATTGTTTACATCCTAACCTAGTATATGTTAGCCAGTATACATCTAAACTTCATAAAGCATGCTTCTCTCCATAGAATGATATACATTTTTATTCAACTTAATTCTATTTTATTTTACTGTAATTTCTCAAAACAAAACAAAACAAAAGGCTGCTTGTGACTCATTCATGAGCTTAAAGAGCATTGGTTTATGAGACACTCTGGTAGAAACTTGTTTTTCTCTCTCATCTACGAGGATCGTCCTAGCCTCTATCTTTCAGGTGAAGCAGAAAATTTCATCCTTTTTAAATTATGCCCAGTACTTTTAAAGCCCTGCATCAGTGTCCACATCATTTCTTTGCATATTCCTGGTTTCTGTCTTGAACTTATGCACATGGGCACACAACATAACCCTCTGAAACCCCACCATGGAGTAGGTTTGGGGCTAATGGTGTCACTATAAGGAAACCACCCTCCCCTCAACATGGCTCACACCTTCTTTCTTCCCATTCAGAGGGGACTTTTGACACAGTATTCTTTCTCATTTCCCACTCGTGTTTTCCCGTTCAGAATAAAGATAACCCTGTCCTACCAAATTCATTCTAATGAATGTGTTCCTCTCCGCAGGCCCCTATGTATGTACCTTCTCTTCTCCCATCTAATGCTTACATAATACATACAGTCATGTCAGCAGTGTCTCTTTACTCACTTTTATTTTCTCTTTTTGTTAAAGGAAAAGATAAATCTTTAATGCTCTTTAAAGGTTGGTAAGGAACATATTGGTATAATGAAGAAAAGTCAGGGATTTATAGACTAAAATGGAGACATGTCCTACTTTATTTAAATACTTGGATTATAACATCATTACTTATGCCATTTTTCATTGCAAAGCCAGAGATTCAACTTTAAGTGAAATAGACTTAAGTGAGCTAGCCTCATACTCTAACTACCATTTATATAAGATTATTCCTATAGTTATAATGCAGGTTTCAAAATGCTGACTTTATAGTCAACGAGCATATGTAATAGACAGAAATATCTCCTGTGTCTTCACATCTTGTTATTTGAAATGATATAACTACATTTTTAATCTTCTCTTGTTTATCAGGGGAGAAAAAAAATCTTAAATGCAAACATTCACAGTAAATTCAGGTGCCCTTTTTAACAATTAGCTTCCATTTTTCTCAACTACATTTTTAAAACTACCATTGTTATAAGAAGATAAAATACTATGTTGGTGGGTGATAGTAGAAAAATCCATCTGCAGTAGAGGCAAGAAGAGGAGCTAAAGCAAAGCAAAGGATGGGAAGGAACCATAAATTAAAAGCCATGCTTAAAAAATAAATGGTTGCCTTGCTGTGAACTTGCCTTATTAAAATTCAAAGGTACTTATAAAGATTAAAAAGTAAGGTTGGCTGGAGTTATACAGAAATGCAAGTTCTCTGCAAATTCCATTAATAATTAAACTTTTTACAGGAGTGTATGTGATTCCTAGAGGAAAGCATGAAAGACATGGTGTGTCCTCTGCCCAAGGTTAGGCAAGAA
Source organism: Perodicticus potto (assembly GCA_963574655.1). Classification (NCBI taxonomy): domain Eukaryota; kingdom Metazoa; phylum Chordata; class Mammalia; order Primates; family Lorisidae; genus Perodicticus; species Perodicticus potto. Next base: position 9,044 of record CAUYRH010016879.1, on the reverse strand, counting down.
GCCAATTTACTAATGAGGATTAGAATTCATGAATTCTTAGTTCAGAACACCATGTGCCTAGCATACAGGCTAGGAAAAAAACAATCTTTAAGAACCTATGATTGAAAAAGAGAGGCCAAAGAAGAAGGTGTTTAGAAGCAAGAATATTTCCATAATAAAACTGTGCTGTAACATCCATAAAACTGTTTTTCTCACTTCTTCTCTTTGGCATTATAGGTCCTGTTCATTTAGATTCACTCATTTTGAGCAGATGAAAACAGCTGCTCAGTAGCAGTTGATGCATCTGCTAAGTGAAATACTCAGGGCAGGGATTTCCACACGTTCACTGATGAAGCATTACCCTGTTCCAGTAAAAAGACCCCTGTTCCCAGAGCAGGTGAATGTCTTCAGTACTATCTGAACCACAGAGAGAGAGAAGTGGAGAGAGAGAAGGAGAGAGAGAATGAATTAGAAAGTCAGAAAGAGAGAAGGAAAACAGAGAAAAAGGAAGATAGGAGAAAAGGAAAGAAAGGAAGAGAGACAAGAAAGAACCAATGAGGGTCAGGAGAGAGCAGGAGAGGTTTTCTTGCCTACTGTGAATACACAACTTCTCATAGCTCTACTCCTTTCATATCAAAGGACATGAAGCCTTGAGATTAAAGATTTTGTTTAATTTAATAGGAAACTAATAAGTATTTTAGTTCTAGAATGACCTTAACCTGGAGACTGGGAGAGACGAAACAAGATGAAATTATGAGAAATGTATAAATGTAGAATATCACCAAACCATTAGCTGCAACTTATTTTTCTATTTTTTTATTTTTCTATTCCAGATTAGACAGAGTCAGCTCTCTGTCAGAGCCACCCCCATTAGTGCATTTTAGAAAGTACAGTATTTTGGGAAAAGTGAATTATAACCAACAGATGAAAATCGGCATCTTCTTCATAATAATTTGGGATTGCTTACATAATTATTAAATAAGCTTCATTTATTTATTTTTAAACAGGACATAGGGCATTGTTTACATTTTTAAATTATAACAGTGCCACAGTAATTTATATTTGTCTCCTCATTTGGGGGTTTCTATCTGTACATTATTTGCTTGGGGGATGGAACACTCATGCAATTCATAATGACACATTTTATTTTTTAAAAATGCCATTTTATTTACAATGTTCTACTTTGAAATTTTGTTTCTAGGTCAAAATGGGAGGGGACTGTATGAAGTTCATTAGTACAACTGGCTCCTTGCCTCCCACTACCTGCTCATTTGTCCTGTGATCAATACGTTGCTTCTAGATGCTTGCATGAAAAAAAAGTCTTTGTACTTAAATGGATAGATGTTTTTAGCTGTTGGAAATTTTTTAATTGAAAACTCGGGAGAAAGGAATTTTGAATGAATCAATAAAATGGGGCCTTTGTGTGTAAATTTTATCCCAGTCGTTCCTGCTATTTCAGAAGAGCTGAGAAGGCTTCCTTTCCTACTCAGTAACCAAAGAAGGTGGTATTAATGACCCAGTTACTGAAAAATGTTAGCAATTTACACTTAGAGCCACAAGTGTGAATATTTTTTAAATAGCACTGTGCACCCCTTCCCAAAGCACCTCTAAAATGTAGCCTGCTTTTGTGCACTTAAGAACCTCTATGGCCATCACAATCTCTGAGACACATGGATGTCATGTAAAGAAAAAAGAAACCACAGAATTCAGCCCTTGATGTGCCCACAGAATTCTTAGAACTTGTCACAGGGTTTTGGAATTTAAGGATGAAAACTTCAATCTCCTCAACCCTGTGACATGTGCTAAAACACACAAAGTTCTTCACACACCCTGAACCTCCAGAAGGTTGGGAGTGGGGTTCAGAGTAGAAACAGAAACAGACTGGCTTCTAGTCCCACCTCTGCCAAGTTTATTACCTAGGAGACCTTGAAGCAGTCATTTGCCCTCTGAATAGTTTTATATCTTTTAAATAAAGACACAGAATTCTACATGACCTTTAAGCTCTAAACCAACACTAGTAATCTGACCACAGCTAGAGGGAAGGGAGTACTTTCTTTCCTGACACTAACAAAACTGGTCTGATTTCCAACAAGAAAATTAGCTGGACTTGGTGCTATGCTTTATGGGAAAGATGCACCTATGAGATGTTTTCTTTGCTTGAGATGCTTAAAAAGTTGTTCATATAACATGACACCTTCTTTTACAGCCTCCTGACAGGTAGTATCATATCAAATCTTGTTGGATTTTCTAAATGGCCCTAAGACTTAGGTAGGGTGAGAATCTCTTTCTAGTGGCCAAGGAACTAAGAATTCAAAGAGCCGAGTGCTCCCTGCCCCCCTGCCACCTCATAGGGAGCTAGAACCCTGAGCTTTGGCTTCCTAGGGTCATCAGCTCTGCAGTACTGCTCTCCTCATTCCACAGACATTCTTATTCTTCATTATTGTCTCTGTGCTTATCTCTCTTTTACCTTTCTCTTCCCATTTCCCTTCTTCTGTTACCTTAATATAAATGATAGGAATTAGAAACACAGTCCCTACATAAAAGATACCAAGTGGGGGTGGAGGCAAAATGGCCAACTAGAGCCAGCTTTCCACAGAGGCTCCCATCCAGAAGGAGAGTTAAAGGACAGAAGTTTAGCAAGTAAGCTGATGGTTTGGAGCTGAGCCAAGACAGAAGGTTGAAGAATGCACATTAACAATGCTGAAGGGAGCTGCAACCCCAAGGACACAAACAACAGGTACAAAATCCATCTCCAAGTGGACAGGAGTGCCCTCTCCCATGAGAAAGGCTCGGAGTATACTTTCTACAAACAAGCAAGCAGAGTTCAAATATTCTCCCATTTTATCCAATGGGAGAGACCCTCTAAAAACCGGACCTCCTTCCCATATTAGGGTGCCATGGCACTCTCCTGCCAGGCATAAAACTGTATGTATTCTCTACCTTCAATTCTGGAACTCCCAGCACTCCCCTCCACTCTCACCACCTGGTCTGGAAGCCTGATCCCCAAGGAGTCCAGATTCTTGGGCATTTTCTTGAGAGATATGAACAGGGCATGGGCTGTTGAAGGTCTGTGCTGATTCTGAAGCACAGAGGTAAGGACAAAGCAGTGGACTGAAGGAACCCTACGGGAAAGGGAGAGGAGGTGCCTCCTGCCCTCCCAACCCTCTCCCCAGCATAGAGAAGTGGCAGCAGCAGTGAGAATAATAGGGGTCACACCCCTGGGGATATTTTGGAGGGACATTCCCTGTCTCTCTGGGAAACCAGAGAAAGCTGGGCAACTTCTCTGATGGCAGACATGGGCAGAATAGATCTGGGATGGTAATGCAGACCCTGTGAGCAAAGGCTATGCCTGAGGCAGTACTGGTCTGGGGAGCACAGCGGGATAGAGAGTTGAAGATGTGTGCACAGAGACTGCATACTCCCAGGGTGGGGCTGAGCCAGAGAACTGCTTTAATGAGCCTAAGAAACACCCGGCCCTCAGGGGATCATAGTTGAGACAAAGGCAGGCAGGCCGAGTATGAGATCTAACCACACCCACTCCAACACAGACTGCAGGGGAAACAGAAACACCAGCTCTAGGCAGTGGCACAGACCAGGGCTGAGTCACAGTTTCTGTAAACTCAAACAGCACCTGGTCCACAGGGGAATATTGCCAGGACAGAATCACAAATTCTGCACAAATATAAGTGTCAGCAACATCAATCAGGGGCAGGGCTGGAACTAAATGAACCTTCCCAGCTTCCATCAACCACCTGAGGTTGTCAGGCTTCAGCTTCCCCTACAGGAATGTGGCAGAGTGCAGAGGCTTGGCCAAGGAGACCTAAGATCTCTCTGTGACTCAGGGAGGCTCAACCCCCTGGAGGATCTACACATTGGAGGGAACTGGGTCATAGCCCTGTGGGGCTACCAGTGATTGGGTGTGATGGAGGTGCAAGGTGGGGAAGGAGGCATCAACCTTCTAAGACTAATTCATGTGCTGGGGGGGGGCTTCTGACTCCATGGAGGACCAGAACAAGTCATACTCAAGCTGCCAGCAGACCCCTGCTATCTAGTTGTCAGAGATCTTTTTAACTCCCTCATGTGAGACAGGGTGCTGTCTGGGACAATTGATTTGGACCTCTCAGACTGTACCAATCACCCAAGGACTATCCAGAGTGGTACCCTGGGTGTGTGGTTGTGTGGGAAGGTTTGATTTCCCTTTTCCAGTTGTTGCCCGTGAGGGGTGGGATGACTTAATTGCTGGTATTTCTCCACAGCTGAGACTTCAAACCAGAGTAACTAATTCACTAGGGTAGGATAGAGACCAGCTGCAAACAAGACAGAGCCACTTAGCCCCAGCACACCAAGTAAATCCCCAGTGTCTCAGGCCATAGCACTGTACAGGTCCTTTGCAAAGCTCTAGGGGAAAAGGTACAGACACCAGTCACAGCTCTTGGGTAAAGCTGGTTAATCACTACCCCAGGAGCCCCTGAACCCAACTTCGCTTTATCTGCTCATCAGGCCAAATGATGTAAAATAATCATGGGGCGCAATGAGCGGAAAAACTCCAGTAACGTGAATAGCCAAAGTAGATTAACTCCCCCAAGGAATGATATGGCGGATACAACTGAAGATCCCATTCATAGACAAATGGCTGAGATGTCAGAAATGGAATTCAGAGTTTGGATTGTAAATAAGATTACTAGAATGGAGGTAATTGTGGAATTAGAAATCCAAGGAGCAATTCAAAAAATTGTGTCAAGAATTCAATGAATTCAAACACAAAATCACCAAAGATTTTGACACATTGTGACAAGAATTTGCAGCCCTAAAAGATCTGAGAAATACAGTAGAATCCCTCAGTAACAGAATGGAGCAAGCAGAAGAAAGGATTTCTGACATTGGAGACAAAGCCTTTGAATGCTCCCAAGCGCTCAAAGAGGAAGAGAAATGGAGAAAAAAATCAAATCATTCTCTCAGAGAGCTTTGGGATAATTCGAAGAAAACTAATATTCACCTTATAGGAATTCCTGAAGGTGATGAAGTTTCTTCGCAAAGCACAGAGGCCATTTTCAGGAGATTATGAAGGAGAACTTTCCAGAGACGCCAAGAGACTCAGAAATTCAGAAAGCAGACAGTTTCAGAAACCCAGCACTACTCAACCCAAATAAGACAACCCCCAGACATATCATAATTAACTTCACTAAAGTTAATATAAAGGAGAAAATTCTGAAAGCAGCCAGACGTAAGGAAACCATAACCTACAAGGGGAAGAATATTAGAATGACTGCACATCTCTCTGCTGAAACCTTTCAAGCTACAAGAGGGTGGTCATTGACTTTTAATCTCCTAACACAAAATAACTATCAACCCAGGATCCTGTATCCAGCTAAACTGAGTTTCACTTATGACGGAGAAATTAAATACTTTAATGACATCCACATGTTGAAGAAATTTGCCATAACTAAACCAGCTCTCCAGGATATTCTCAGACCTATCCCCCATAATGACCAGCGCAATCCTCCACCACAAAAGTAAACTCACTCAGAAACTTTTGATCAAATTCCAACTTCCACAGTGATGAAAGGATTAAAAATGTCCACTGAACTTTTGAAAAATTTGATAACCAAAATTCTACCAGGCTTATCAATATTCTCAATTAATGTGATTGGTTTAAATTGTCCTCTAAAGAGGCACAGGTTGGCTGACTGGATATAAAAACTCAAGCCAGATATCTGCTGCATACAAGAATCTCTTCTTACCTTAAAAGATAAATATAGACTCAGGGTGAAGGGATGGTCATCTATATTTCAGGCAAATGGAGAGCAGAAAAAAGCAGCCATTAGAATTTTATTCACAGATACAACAGGCTTTAAACCAACAAAAGTAAGGAAAGATAAGGATGGTCACTTCATATTGTTAAGGGTAATACTCAATATAATGAGATTTCAATTATTAATATTTATGCACAATAAAATTTAAAAAAAAATTAAAAAAAATTAAAATTAAAAAAAAATATTTATGCACCTCAATTTATAAGAGAGACTGTAACAGACATGAGCAAATTGATTTCCTCCAGCTACATAATTGTCAGAAATTTGAACTCTCCTTGGCAGTGTTGGATAGATCCCCCAATAAGAAGCTAAGCAAAGAAATTTTAGATTTAAACTTAACCATTCAACATCTGGATTTAACAGATATCTACAAAACATTTCATCCAAACAAAACTGAATACACATTTTTCTCATCAGCTCATGGAACATACCCCAAAATCAATCACATCTTAGGTCACGAGTCTAACCTCAGCAAATTTAAAAGATTAGAAATTATTCCTTGCATCTTCTCCGACCATCACGGAATAAAAGTTGAACTCAGTAACAACAGGAATCCTCATACTCATACAAAGACATGAAAGCTAAATGACCTTAAGCTGAATGAGGTCATAGACGAGATTAAGAAGGAAATTACAGAATTTTTGGAATAAAACAATAATGAAGACACAAATTATCAGAAGCTCTAGGATACTGCAAAGGTGGTCATAAGAGGGAAATTTATAGCACTGTAAACCTTCCTCAAGAGAAGGGAAAGATAGGCAGTTAAAAACTTAATGGGACATCTTAAGCAACTGGAAAAAAAAGAACATTCCAATCCCAAATCCAGCAGAAGAAAAGAAATAACCAAAATTAGAGCAGAATTAAATGAAATTGAAAACAAAAGAATCATACAACAGATTAATAAATCAAAAAGTTGGTTTTTTGAAAAGTTCAATAAAATAGATAAACTTTTGGCTAACCAAATGAGGAAAAAAAGAGTAAAATCTCTAATTTCATCAATCAGAAATGATAATGATGAAATAACAACAGACTCCTCAGAAATTCAAAAAATCCTTAATGAATATTACAAGAAACTTTATTCTCAGAAATATGAAAATCTGAAGGAAATTGACCAATACTTGGAACCATGCCACCTTCCAAGACTTAGAATGAAGTGGAAATGTTGAACAGGCCTGTATCAAGTTCTGAAACAGCATCAACTGTACAAAATCTCCCTAAAAAGAAAAGCCTGAGACCAGATGGCTTCACATCAAAATTCTACCAAACCTTTAAAGAGGAACTAGTACCTATATTACTCAACCTTTTCCAAATTATACAAAAAGAAGGAATAATACCCAACACATTCTATGAAGCAGACATCACCTTAACCCCAAACCAGGAAAAGACCCAACAAGAAAAGAAAATTATACACCAATATCAATAATGAATATTGATGCAAAAATATTCAACAAGATCTTAGCAAACAGAATCCAGCAACACATCAAACAAATTATACACCATGACCAAGTGGGTTTTATCTCAGGGTCTCAAGGCTGGTTCAATATACATAAATCTATAAATATAATTCATCACATAAACAAATTAAAAAACAAAGACCATATGATTTTCTCAATTGATGTAGAAAAAGCTTTTGATAATATCCAGCATCCCTTCATGATCAGAACACTTAAGAAAATTGGTATAGAAGGGACATTTCTTAAACTAATAAAGGCCATCTACAGCGAACCCACAGCCAATATCATATTGAATGGAGTTAAATTGAAATCATTTCCACTCAGATCAGGAACCAGGCATGGTTTCCCATTGTCTCCACTGCTTTTTAACATTGTAATGGAAGTCTTAGACATTGCATTTAGGCAAGAAAGAGTGATCAAGGTATCCATATAGGGTCAGAAGAAATCAAACTTTCACTCTTTGCAGATGATATGATTGTATATCTGGAAAAACCTAGAGATTCTACTATAAAACTCTTAGAAGTTATCAAGGAATGCAGCAGCATCTCAGGTTACAAAATCAACACTCATAAATCTGTAGCCTTTATATATACCAACAATAGCCAACCTGAAAAAAACAGCCAAGGACTCTATTCCTTTCACAGTAGTGCCAAAGAAGATGAAATATTTGGGAGTTTACCTAACAAAGGATGTGAAAGATCTCTATAAAGAGAACTTTGAAACACCAAGAAAAGAAATAGCCAAAGATGTTAACAAATGGAAAAACATACCATGCTCATGACTGGGAAGAATGAACATTGTTAAAATGTCCATATTACCCAAAGCAATATACAATTTTAAGGCAATCCTGATTAAAGCTCTACTGTCATACTGTAAAGATCTCAAAAAAATAACACTCCATTTAATATGGAAACAGAAAAGACCTCAAATAGCCAAGATATTACTCAGAAATGAAAACAAAGCAGGAGGAATTACACTACCAGACCTTAGACTATATTATCTTGTAGCATAATTCCTCCTGCAAAAACAGCATGGTACTAGCACAAAAACAGAGAGGTAGATGTATGGAACAGAATAGAGAACCAAGAGATGAACCCAGCTACTTACCATTATTTAATCTTTGGCAAGGCAATTAAAAACATTCAGTGGGGAAAAGATTCCCTATTTAACAAATGGTGCTGGGTGAACTGGCTGGCGACCTGTAGAAGACTGAAACTGGACCCATACCTCTCACCATTAACTAAGATAGACTCTCACTGTATTAAAGATTTAAATTTAAGACATGAAGCTATAAAAATACTAGAAGAAAGTGCAGGGAAAACTCTTGAAGAAATTGGCCTGGCTGAATACTTTATGAGGCAGACTCCCCAGGCAATTGAAGTAGCATCAAAAATACACTACTGGTACCTATCTAATTAAAAAGCTTCTGCACAGACAAGAACACAGTAAGTATAGCAAGCAGACAGCCCTCAAAATGGGAGAAGATATTTGCAGGTTATGTCTCCAACAAAGGTTTAATAACCAGAATCCAGAGAGAACTCAAATGTATTAGCAAGAAAAGAACAAGTGATCCCATCTCAGGGTGGACAAGGGACTGGTAGAGAAAATTATCTGAAGAAAACAGGTGCACGGCCTACAGACACATGAAAAAATGCTCATCATCCTTAATCATCAGAGAAATACAAATCAAAACTACTTTGAGATATTATCTAACTCCAGTAAGATTAGCCCACATCACAAAATGCCAAAACCAGAGATGTTGGCCTGGATGTGGAGAAAAGGAACACTTCTACGTTGC
>CAUYRH010016878.1:0-31668 GCA_963574655.1 Perodicticus potto | reverse complement strand
TAGATTGGTTTTTTAATGATCAAGTGAGGGCAATTAGTGTGCCCATCACATAGTGTTCATTGTGCCTTTTAGGTAGGTGTTTTACCACCTTCTCTTAATCCCGTCCTCCCTTGATTTCCAAGGCGTTTTACTTCACTCTGTGCACATGTGTGCTAATTGGTTATTTCTATTTTAATACCAAGTGAATGTGGTGACGTTTTTTGTTTCATTCTTTAGATACTTTGCATATAATGACAATCTCCAGTTTCATCCAAATTGTTGTAAAAGGAATCAATTCATTCTTCTTCAAGGGTGACTAGTATTCCATCTCTCCATCTCTCTCTCTCTCTCTCTCACAGACACACACACACACACACACACACACACACACGAGTGTGTATATATATATATATACACACACACACACACACACGTGTGTGCGCACGCGCATATTCATATACCACCTGTTGTTAATCCATTCATGAATTGATTGGCGCATATGTTGATTCCACGTCTTTCCAACTGTGAATTGGGCTTCCATAAAAACATTTGACTGGGAGTGTGTTTCTGATAAAATGACTTCTATTCCTTTGGAGAAATACCCAGTAGTGGGATTGCTGAATCAAATGGTACTTCTACTTTGTGTACTTTGAGAACTCCCCACACTGTTTACTATAGGGGTTGTACTAATTTACAGTCCCACCAACAATATATCAGTGTCCCTCTCTCTGCATCCACATCAGCAACTATTGTTTTGTTGTCCTTGTTTGTTTTTTACTTTTTATTTTCTAATTTTTTAAGTTTAATTTGTATTAAATCATAAACACATAGATCATGTATACATTAATGCATTTATGGGGTACAGTGTGCTGATTTCATACACAATTAGGAACGCTTATGTCGCACCTGTTAATATGTACCTCATCTCATTTACTTAATTATTGTGTTAAGACATTTAAGCCATTCTAATTGGGGTAAATTAATGTCTTGTTTTTTTTTTTAATTTGCATGTCCCTGATGGTTAATGATGGTAGAGCATTTTTCATTTGCTTATTGGCCACTTATACTTGTATACTCCTTGTGCTTTTGCCCAGTTTTTAATGTTATTGTTTGTTTTATTTTGGTTATTACTGATTTTCTTGAGGTTTCTGTAGGTTCTGGTTATTTGCCCTTTATCCTATGGGGAGATTACAAACATTTTCTCACACTGTGGAAGTTGTCTATTTTCTCTGTTGATTTGTTTCTTACCTTTCCGGAAGCTTCTTAATATAATCAGATGATATTTATTTATTTATTTATTTATTTATTTATTTATTTATTTTTGTTGCTGCTATGATTGATTTTGGCATCTTCTTCATAAATTCCTTTCCTAGGCTAATATCTAGAATATTTTTGCCAACATATTCTTCTAGCATTCTTAGGGTTTCATGCCTTAAATTTTAGTCTTTTATCCGTCTTGAATTAATTTCTGTGAGTGGTCAGAGATATGGAACCTATTTCATTTTTCTACATGTGGCTGTCCGATTCTTCCACCATCATTTACTGAATAGGGCTTCATCTCCCCATTGTATATTGTTGTCTGCTTTGGCTAATATCAGTTGGCTTTATGTGGATGATTTTTTAACTAGGTTCCCTTTTCTGGCCATTGGACTATGTCACCATTTTTGCACCAACACTGTGCTATTTTGTTAAATATAGTATTTCATTATACAGTAGAACCTCTGTAACTTGATCATCCACAGGACTGCAACAAACTCATCCACCTGCAGATGTGGTCAATGTAAGGTACTGGGCCTGCTCTACACGTGGTGGTTGTCCAGTCTATAAAAATCAGGTCACCTTTAGGAGATGGTCAACATAGGGAGGTGATCAACTATGGCAGTTCTACTGTAGTTTGAAGTCTGGTAATGAGATGCCCCAGATTTGCTTCCTTAGATTAGGATTGCTCTTGCTATCCGGGCTCTTCCCGGGTGCCAAATAAAGCATAGAAATATTTTCTTTAGATATTGTGAGCTATGACATAAGCATTTTGATTTGGAACACATTAATATGTAAATAACTTTGGGTAGCATCAGCATTTTACCAGTTTTGATTCTGCCAATCCATGAGCATAATATGTCTCTGCATTTGTGTCATCTGCAATTTCTTTCTTCAGTATTTCATAGTTCCTTTTGCAGAGATCTTTCACCTCCTCATTTAAGCAAATTATCACGTATTTTATGATCTGTGTAGATATTATGGTATGGAGCTTTCAATTTGACACTAAGCTTGACTATCATTCATGTATAGGAATGGCACTGATTTATGTACATTGATTCTTTTTAACCTGAGACTTTGCTGAACACATTATCAATTCCAGGAGTCTCTTGCTTGAGTCTTTGGAGTTTCTAGATATGATATCATATCATCAGCAATCAGCAGTAGTTTGACCACATCTTTCCACATGTAGATGCCCTTTATTTCTTTCTATTTCCTGATTGCTCTGGCTAGGACTTACAGCAATATGTTTAACAGAAGTTGTTCCTGCTATTAGGGGGAATGCTTTCAACTTTCCCCCCTAAAGAATGATTTTGGTTCTGAGTTTGTCATGTATGGCTTTTATAATTCTGAAATGTGTTCTTTCTATGCCCAGGTTGTTGAGAGTTTTTATCATGAAAGGGTGCTGAGTTTGGTCAAATGTTTTCTCTGCATCAATTGCAATAATCCTATGGTCTCTGTTATTTTGCCTCTATGTCATGACTCACAATTATGGGTTTTAGTATGCTAAAACATCCTTGCATCTTTGGGATAAAGCCCACTTTGTGTGTGGTGGATGATTTTTGAATTCAGGTTGGTAGCATTGAATTGAGGATTTTTGCATCTATACTCATTAGGTGTATTGACCTTAGTCTTCTTAATTTGTTGTCTTATTTCATGGCTTTGGTATCAAGGTGATAGTGTCTTCATGAATGAGTCGGGAGGTATTCTCTCCTTTTCCATGTAATGGAATATCTGCATGGTGGGTACCAGTTCATCATTGTAGATATGGTAGAGTTATGTTGTGAATCTATCTTGTCCTCGGTTGCTTTTGTTGGAATTTTTTTTATTCCTAATATAAAATTGCTGCTCATTACTTCACGGTTCAGGAGTTTTATTTCCTCCTGATGTAGTGTTGCAGTGTTTTGTTTCTAGGAATGTGTTTGTTCTCTGCACACTTTTGAGTTCATGTCCTTAGAGATTTTCATAATGTTCACAGATGATGATTTGTATTTCTGTGCTATGCATTACCCTATCTACTTACTCATTTCTCATGAAGTTTATTTGGTTCTTTTCTCTTCTATTCCTGGTTAATCAAGAAAGAGTTCCATCAATCATATTTATACATATATTCAAAGGTATCAAGGCGGAGCATGATGGCAGATGGGATAGATGTTTAGCTCAGCTCTCCCAGAACAAGTTTTTGGCTGGGGCCAGGTTTGAACCCACCACCTCTAGTATGTGGGGATGGTGCCCTACTCCTTTGAACCGCAGGCGCTGCCCTCTCTAACTCCAATTTTTACATTCAACAAGAACAAGGGGGAATGGTGGATGATGGCTGACTGGAGCCAGATTTCAACAGAAGCTCCAGTCCACAGAGATAGATAATGGCCAGAAAGAACTGACAAAGCCAAAGGGTCGGAGCCGAGCTGAGAGAAGAGATAGATAATTGCACATCTTCTCTGCTGAGGCAAGCTGCGACTCCAAGGAAACAAATTTCAGGTACAGAACTCACTCAAGAGAGGACACGTGTATGTCCCCTCCCCCAAGAGAGTTGCTTGTGTGCTGTGGGATCTCTACTAGTTAGTGGTGAACTGGGGTTCTCTTCTCTCACCCCATCCAGGTGACTTGCTGGAAGCTGGGACGCCCTCTCCAGAGAGTCCCTGCTGTGAACCTAGGAATTCCCTTGCCTGGAAAGCAGATTAAACAAATACTTTCCCTGCCACCTTGAACTTCTAGTCTACCCTTGCCCCCTTGCTGGTGGTCCCCTGCAGGGACCAGAATGTCTGCACTTGGCTAGGACCAGGCGTGGCACAGACGGTGGCAGCACAGCTATGCCATATCTGTGAATCTGGTAAGAGTGGAAAAAGCCACAGCATGGAAGGTGTCTGGCCTGGCTCTGAGAAAGTGTATCTCAGCAGCAGGCAGAGGCCTGGGTCTCCGCGTGATGAGTGGAGACTCGGGAACTGCTGAGTTGTGTGAACCCAGGTGGAGACACCTCCCACCCAACCTCAGTATTAATAGAGTGATCCTTCTGGAGTCTAATTTTGGAGAATCACCTCCCCAACTCTGTGGACTGCCAGAGGTAGCCAGACCTCACCCTATAGGAATATCAGAGCTTCAGAACAGCGGGGCAAAGTTGCAGTGGCTGATGAAGAAATACATTAGCTGTCTGGATATCCTCAGATTTACATTGAGCACAGGTGGATGAGTCCCCAGTTGGCACTAAGTACCTGAGGCACGCTGGCTTCGGCTCTCCCAACTGGCTGGTGGCAGAGGGTGGTGGCCGAGAGGAGGAGGCATTGACTTTACTTTGACTCTGGCAGGCATGAAGCCCTGACACATTTGCTTATTGGACAGAAGTGGGCCACAGAGACTGGGTTAACAGAGACTGGTGGTGGGGTTACCAGAGTCCAGTGGTGAAGGAGGAGCAAGGTGGGGATAGAGGCATTAGCCCTCTTGGTCCAAACCTTCTACTGGATGGGCCTTTCTGACTCCATGGAGCGATGGAGTGAGCCACACTTGAGCTACCAGTAGACTCTTGCTATCTAGCTGCTGGAGACCTTTTTAACTCTCCCAGAAGAACTAGTGGGTGCTGATTGGGACAATTGGTTTGGAACTCTTGAAATGGACAAATCAACTGAGGACCCTCCAAGGTGGTACCCTGGTTCTGTTGTAGTGGGAAGGTTTGATTCTCCTATTCCAGTTAGTGCATGGGGAGGGGGAGGGGCGGGATGTCTTAGTTGCTTGCATTTCTCCATAACTGAGACTTCAACCCAGAGTCACTGATTCACTAGGATTGGACAGAGACCAGCTGAATACAAGACAGAATCACCTAGCCCCACCACACCAAGCAGGTCTCCAGAGTCTCAGGCCGTAGTACTGTACGGGTCCTTTGCAAAGCTGTAGAGGAAAAGCTGCAGTCAACAGTCCCAGCTCTACTTTGGTAAAGGGCTGGCCAACTACAACCCCAGAAGCCCCTGATCCAATTTCAACTTACCTGCTCATTTAGCCAAATGGTGAAAAATAATCATGGGGTGGAATCATGGAAAATCTCTGGCAACATGAATAATCAGAAAAGATCAACTCCCCCAAGGAATGACAAACCAGCTACACCAGAGGATCCCATGCATAAACAGATGGCTGAGATGTCATAAGTAGCATTTAGAATTTGGATGGCAAATAAGATTAAAGGAAAATGGAAGTAAAGTTGGAATTAGAAATTCTAGGAATAATTCAAAAGTTGTCTCAAGAATTCGATGAATTCAAAGACAAAAATCACCAAAGATTTTGACACATTGAGAAAAGAAGTTGCAGCCTTCCAAGATATGAGAAATACAGTAGAATCCCTCAGTCACACAATGCAGCAGGCAGAAGAAAGGATTTATGACATTGAAGACAAAGCTTTTGAATGCTCCCAAACACACAAAGAGGAAGAGAAGTGGAGAGCAAAAATGGATCATTCTCTCAGAGAGCTCTGGGATAATTCCAACAAAACTAATATTCCCCTTATAGGAATTCCTGAAGGAGATGAGGTTGCTTTGAAAGGTACAGATGCTCTCCTCCAAGAGATGTTCAAGGAAAACTTCGCAAACATCACAAGAGATTCTGAAATTGAGATAGCAGACGGTTTCAGAACCCCAGCACGAATCAACACAAATAAAGCAACCCCCATACATATTACAATTAACTTCACCAGAGTTAATATGGCTCTCTGCTGAAACTTTTCAAGCTAAAATAGGATGGTCATCTACCTTCAACCTCCTAAAACAAAACAATTCTCAGCCCAGGATCCTTTATCCAGCTAAACTGATTTATGAGGGAGAAATTAAATACTTTAATGATATTCACATGCTGAAGAAATTTGCCATAACTAAACCAGGACTCCAGGATATTCTCAGACCCATCTGCCACAATGACCACCATAATGCTTTACCACCAAAGTAAACTCATGCAGAAATTTTTGACCAAACCTCAACTTCCACAGTGGTGAAAGGATTAAAAATGTCCACTGGACTTTCGAAAAATTCAACACCCAAAATAATACCAGGCTTCTCACTACCCTCAATTAATATGAATGGCTTAAATTGCCTTATAAAGAGGCACGGGTTGGCTGACTGGATACAAAAACTCAGGCTGGATATCTACTGCATACAAGAATTTCATCTTACCTTAAAAGATAAACATAGACTCAGGGTGCAGGGATAGTCATCTATAATTCAGGCAAATGGCAATCAAAAAAATGCAGGTGTTGCAATTTTATTCACAGATACAATAGGATTTAAACCAACAAAAGTAAGGAAAGATAAGGATGGTCACTCCATATTTGTTAAGGGAAACACTCAACAGGATGAGATTTCAATTATTAATTTTTATGCACCCAACCAGAATGCTCCTCAATTTGTTAGAGAGACTCTATCTGACATGAGGAACTTGATTTTCTCCAGCACCGTAATAGCTGGAGATTTTTAACACCCCTTTGGCTGTGTTGGATAGATCCTCTGATAAGAAACACGGAAAATAAATATTAGACTTAAAATTAACCATTCAACAATTAGATTTAACAGACATCTACAGAACATTTCATCCTAACAAAACTGAAAGCACATTCTTTTCATCAGCCCATGGAAAATACTCCAAAATTGATCACATCTTAGGTCACAAGGCTAATGTCAGCAAATTTTAAAAAATAGAAGTTACTCCTTTTATCTTCTCAGACCATTAGGGAATAAAAGTTGAACTCAGTAGCAACAGGAATCTGCATACTCATACAAAAGCATGGAAACTAAGTAACCTCATGTTGATTGATAGCTGGGTCATAGATGAGGATAAGAAGTAAATTTCAAATTTTTGGAGCAAAACAATAATGAAGACACAAACTACCAGAACCTCTGGGATACTGCAAATGCAGTCCTAAGAGGGAAGTGTATAGCATTCCAAGCCTTCCTTTAAGAGAACGAAAGGAGAAGAAATCAACAACTTAATGGGACAGCTCATGCAACTGGAAAAGGAAGAACATTTCAACCCCAAGCCCAGAAGAAGAAAACAAATAACCAAAGTTAGAGCAGAATTAAATGAAATTGAAAATAAAAGAGTTATACAACAGACAAATGATTCTGAAAGTTGTTTTTTTTTTTTTAAAAGGTCAATAAAATAAATGAACCCTTCACTAACCTAACCATAAATAAAAGAGTAAAAGCTCTAATTTCATTAATTAGAAATGATAGAGATGAGATAACCACAGACTCTGCAGAAATTTAAAAAATACTTAAGGAATATTACAGAAAACTCTATTCTCAGAAATACGAAAATCTGAGGGACATTGACCAGTACTTGGAATCACACCACCTTCCTAGACTTAGCCAGGAAGAATTGAAAATGTTGAACTCACCTATATCAAGTTCTGAAATAGCATCAACTATACAAAATCTTCTCAAAAAGAGAAGTCCGGGACCAGATGGCTTCACATCAGAATTCTACCAAACCTTTAAAGAGGAACTAGTACCCATATTACTTAACCTTTTCCAAAGCATAGAAAAAGGAGGAATACTTCCCAATACAGTCTATGAAGTAAACATCACCCTGATCCCCAAGCCAGGAAAGACCCAACAAGAAAAGAAAATAATAGACCAATATCTCTAATGAATATTTATTCAAATATATTCAATAAGATCCTACAAAACAGAATCCAGCAACACATCAAACAAATTATACACCATGACCAAGTGGGTTTTATCCCAGTCTCTCAAGGCTGGTTCAATATACATAAATCTATAAATATCATACATCACATAAAGAAATTAAATAACAATGAGCATATGATTCTCTCAATTGATGCAGAAAAAGCATTTGATAAAATCAAGCATACTTTTATGATCACAACACTTAAGAAAACGGGTAAAGAAGGGACATTTCTTAAACTGACAGAGGCCATCTACAGCAATCCCACCACCAATATTCTATCGAATGGAGTAAACTTGAAAATATTTCCACTCAGATCAGGAACCAGGCAAGGTTTCCCACTGTCTCCACTGCTTCTTAACATTGTAATGGAAGTCTTAGCCATTGCAATCAGGCAAGAGAAGGCAATCAAGGGTATCCATACAGGGTCAGAGGAGATCCAACTTTCACTCTTCACAGATGAGATGATCATATACCTGGAAAACCCCAGGGATACAAGCACAAAACTCTTAGAAGTGGTCAAGGAAGACAGCAGTGCCTCAGGCTACAAAATCAATACTCACAAATCAGTAGCATTCATATATAACAACAATTGTCAAGCTGAAAAAACAGTCTTGGATTCTATTCTCTTTATAGTAGTGTCAAAGAAAATGAAATATCTGGGAGTGTTCTTAGCAAAGGACATGAAAGATCTCTATAAAGAGAACTACAAAACTCTGAGAAAAAAAAATAGCCGAACATGTCAAAAAATGGAAAAAACATACCATGTTCATGGCTGGAAAGAATCAACATGTCCATACTACCCAAAGCAATCCACAGACTTAGCGCAATGCCCAGTAAAGCACCTCTGTCATACTGTAAAGATCTGGACAAACTAGTACTTCATTTTATATGGAAACAGAAAAAGCCTCGAATAGCCAAGACATTACTCAGAAGTAAAAACAAATCAGGTGGAATCACGCTATCAGACTTCAGACTATACTATAAATCTATAGTGGTCAAAACAGCATGGGACTGGCACAAAAACAGAGAGGTAGATGTATGGAGCAGAATTGAGAACCAAGAGATGAATCCAGATACTTATTGTCATTTGATCTTCGATAAGCCTATCAAAAACATAAAACACAAGTTAGGGAAAAGACTCCCTATTTAACACATGGTGCTGGGTGAATTGGCTGGTGACTTGTAGAAGACTGAAACTGGACCCACACTTTTCACCTCTAACAAAAATTTACTCTCACTGGATAAAAGGCTTAAACGTAAGACATGAAACCGTAAAGATTATTGGCGAGAGTGCAGGGGCAACACTTGAAGAAATGGGCCTGGGAGAAAATTTTATGAGGAGGACCCCCAGGGCAATTGAAGCAATACCTAAAATACATTGCTGGGATCTGATCAAACTAAAAAGCTTCTGCACTGCCAAGAACACAGTAAGTAAAGAAAGTAGACTGCCCTCAGAATGGAGGAGGATATTTGCAGGTTACATTTCCAACAAAGGTCTGATAACCAGAATGCATGGAGAACTCAAACTTATTAATAAGAAAAGAACAAGTGATCCCATTTCACTATGTGCAAGAGACCAGAACAAAAGCTTCTCCAAAAAAGGCAGGCACATGGTCTACAGACACATGAAAAAATGCTCATCATCTTTCCTCATCAGAGAAATGCAAATCAGAACCACTTTAAGATACCATCTAACTCCAGTATGAGTAGCCCACATAACAAAATCCCAAAACTACAGATGTTGGCTTGGGTGGGGAGAAAAGGGAACACTTCTCCAATTGCTGGTCGGAATGCAAGCTAATAAGTTCCTTTTGGAAAGACGTTTGGAGAACTCTCAGGTATCTAAAAATTGACCTGCCATTGGATCCTGCAATTCCTCTACTAGGAGTATATCCAAAAGAACAAAAATCACTTTGCAAAAAAGATATTTACACCAGATTACTCATTGCAGCTTAATTTGTAATGGCCAAGTTATGGAAGAAGCCCAAGTGCCCATCAACCCATGAATGGATTAATAAATTGTGCCATACGTATACCATGGAACACTATGCAGCCTTAAAAAAATATGGAGACATTACCTCTTTTATGTTTACAGTGAGGGACCTGGAACATATTCTCCTGAGTAAAGTATCTCAAGAATGGAGGAAAAAGTATCCAATGTACTCAGTACTTCTATGAAACCAACTTATATTTTACTCACTTTCTTATGAAAGCTAGAACACAGCTGTAGCCCAGGATGAAGGAGAGAAAAGGAGTGGGAAGGGAGGGGAGGGGGGAGGTTTGATAGAAGGAGGATAAATGGCGGGACCACGCCTATGGAGCGTATTGCAAGGGCACAAGTCAAATCTATCAAGTATAGAACATAAATGTCTTAACACAATAATCAAGTAAATGAGGCAAAAGCTACGTTGATTGGTTTGGTGTAAGCACATCAAATTATATAAAAAAAATTAACACATTGTACCCCACATATGCATAAATGTATTCATGATCTATGTGTATATGACTTAATAAACAAAAAAAGTATCAACTTTTTATTTCACTGAACTTTTGTAATATAGTAGAACCTCCTTAGTGGACCACTTTCCTACATTGACCACCTCCTTAATTTGACCTAATTTTCATTGATCGGACATGCACGACATGTATGTATCAGTAGTTTCTTTAGGCCTAGTTCTTTATGTTCACCACCTCTGTATATTGACCAATGTTTTATAGTTCCTTGGGTGGTCAGGAATGTTTTTGTTGAATTCCATAGAATTCTATAGCTTTTATCTCCTTTATTCAGTTCAAGGAATCCATTGACTTTCATCTTAAATTCTGTATTGACCTAATAATCGTTCAGCAGCAGGCAGTTTACTTTTCATGACTTTGTGTAGAATTGAGTGTTACTCTTGGAATTGATTTATAACTTTATTCCACTATGGTCTGAGAAGATACATGGTATAATGTTGAGCATTTTTTAGTTCAGATTAATTTGATGGTATAAACAATTAGGCCACATTGTTTGTGTTTCTTCATTGCAGTTGAGGCATTTGAGCCCTTCATCCAAGAAGTGTGTCGTACACCCTCACAATGTGTCCAGCAGGTGAGAACTTTCCAATACTTACCAACTGAGGATATTAGAGATCTTACTTTTTTATTTAAGGTCAATTTGGCCAAAGGCTTATTGATTTTGCTTAACTTTTCAAAGAACCAACCTTTATGAATGATTCATATGTGTTTAATTTTATTTACTTCTGCTTCGATTTGGTTATTTCTTTTCTTGTGCTGGGTTAGGTATTGGATTGCTCTTCCTGTTCCAGTTCCTTGAAATTGTGCTGTAGGTTTTTTTTTTTTTTTTTGTTTTTTTTTTTGAGACAGAGCCTCAAGCTGTCACCCTGGGTAGAGTGCCGTGGCCTCACAGCTCACAGCAACCTCCAATTCCTGGGCTCAAGCGAGTCTCCTGCCTCTGCCTCCCAAGTAGCAGGGACTGCAGGTGCCCACCACAACGCCCAGCCAGTTTTTGGTTGCAGCCGTCATTGTTGTTTGGCAGGCCCAGGCTGGATTCGAACCCGCCTGCTCAGGTGTACGTGGCTGGCGCCTTAGCCCATTGAGCCACAGGTGCCGAGCCAATTTCCATAATTTTTTATAAGTGTGATTATCTGTCAAAATTGCCTCATGGTCCCTGGGGGAAGTTTTCTGGTGAGGTCTTTCATGTTGCAAGATTTTTTGTGTTGTTTTCTCCCCAGGTGTTTTTTCTTCTTATTCACTTACTTTCTCTACTAGTTCTCTTGCCTCCTCCTTTTTATTAATTTCCCTTGTTCCTGTAACATGGTTTTGAAGTGCCCTTTGGGTACAGATATGAAAGGGAGAGAACAGAGCAAGATGTGAGAAATGAAGGAAATAAAGATGTAAAAGAAAAGATAAAACAAAAGCAAGTAACACCACCACAGAAATAACAATAACAAACAAAACAAATGAAAACCAAATAAACAAACAAACAAAGGAAACAGGAAACAAAAGAAGGAAGGGAAGGAAGATGGAAAGATAGAGATGGTTATAATAATGCTATTTCGAAGAGTGAGGCGATCTGCACCTGGAATCATAGTACTTGGGGGGCTAGGGAGGGAGGATCCCCTGAGGTTAGGTGCTCCTCATTGTCCTGACCAATACAAGACCCTGCCACGATCAAATTTGGAACGGAAAAAGAGAAAGGAGAAATAAAATCAGCATATGGCATGACGGGGTCTTGCATCTGCAGTCCTAGGGGATGTCAAAGCAGGAAGGAAACCTTAGTACAGGGTTTCAAGTCCTCTAAGAGTAAGGCCAATCCCACGACACCCCAGCCTAGGTTTGGGGGCAAGGCTTTTTCTCAGAAATGGGGAACAGAATGAAGGTGGACAAATAGACCAAAAAATAAAGAAGAAGCTAAATTGACCAACAGAACAAACATGCAAACAAACACAAAAGAATGGAAACAAAATAATAATCAAAAAAAATATTTTCAAAAGAAACCCTTAGTTGTTATTTAATGAATTAATGAGGAACAGATGGGAAAAGGAAAATATAAATATCCCAAATAGGATTAAAGAGCAGAGGAGAGGAAAGAGAGAAAAAGAAAGAAAAAATATTAGATACAAAGCCTGTATAAAGATAGGAGCCTTAGAATTAATGATAAAAAGTGAAACAACAAAAACAACAACAAACAGGGTCAGCACTAAAGGCAGAAAGAAAGAAATGATAATAATAATGGTGTTTGGCAGACCATGTTGGCCCACACCTGGAATCACAGTACTCTGGGGAGTCAAGGCAGGAGAGGTCCCTAGGTCAGGAGTTTCTCACTGTCTTGATCCAGAGTGAGACCCTGCCACCGCTAAATAGTTAAAAGTAAAGGAGAAAGGAAAAAAAAAACTGAAAAAAATTCAGCCTATGACGTGGTAGGGGCTGGGACTCAAAGCAGGAGCAGCACCCTAGCCCAGGGGTTCAAGGCGTCTGAGAGCAATGCCAAAGCCATCTTAGCTTAGGCCTCAGAGCAAGGCTCTATCTCAGAAACTGAAAACAGAATAAAACTAGAGGAAACAGGTGAGGAAAGAGAGAAAAAGCCAACCCAAACGAACAAGTGTTAGTAGTCACTTAAGGAATTTATGAGGAAACAATGAGAGAAATTACAAAAAAAAAAAAAAAAAAAAAAAAAAACCCACTAATATAGAGTGAAAGAGAAGAGAACAGAAAAGATAGTGAAAGAAGAAAGAAGTTGGAGGGATGCCTGTATAAAAGATAGGAGTCCTATAATTGAAAATAAACCACCATAAGATAATAAAAAAAAACACCCTCCCCCCCCAAAAAATAGAAGAAAACAAAAATAACCAAAGCAACAAAAACAGACACCCAAAAGAGAAAACCATGAAGACCAGAAATCCAAAACAAATACAAGAACAAACAAATGTATATGTATTGCTAAATATTGCCTGAACACCTGATGGTGCTCCAGGAGTAAGAATGAGAAAACATTAAAAACAAAAACTACTTTCTGCTCTGCCTGTGCTGGAGGAGTGGAAGTGATTAGATAGTTGCCACGGAGGCCTTGATTTCCTGTTTTGTTACTTTTCAATATGGGTATGATTGTTGCACAAAAGCTGACCTCCAGCTGGAGGGAGGGAGTTAGCAAGAGCACCAAAGTTTACACTAGGCTTTATGGGCAACACAGCTTCTCTTGACCTTCCAAGAACACTTCCCTCAGGACAGGAAGGGGACCGTGCAGTGGGAGGGGTCTGTCCAACTTGCCTGTGTCTCCGTGGGATCCTGAACCCACAGGCCCAGCGACCCAGAAATGATTGTACACACTGGGAACCCACTAGACCACTCCCAGACAGGGTTCCCATCAATGCCCACTAACTCAAAGACTGCATGGCTCTCCCACTGTTCTCTTTCAATAGTGGGCCGCAGTCACTGGGCCTTCCACAGAGCCAGTAAAGGGCTGAAACCTGCTTGGTGCCTTTGGAGGTCATGCTCAGATTCAAGCTTGACCAGACGACCCGGGCGGGGGTTGGGGGGCGGGCTCAGTCCCTGTTCATTTCCCCTAGTACCTCCTCCTAGAGAGATGAACCTTCCTGGAGCTCAGATGGTCACAATCGGCCCGGCCCTCCAGAGCACTCTGTAGGGGTTGGGGGAGAGGCTCCTACTGGCTCAATCCCTCCAAAGCCAGTGTGTAGTCTGGGATGGAGGCTCCCTCCTACCAGATTTTTGCCTCTCCCCACCGCCTGGTCTCCCGGAGTCCCTTGCTGTCTAGACACTCTGCCTTGGCAATGCTGTTACTTTGCAAAATAGTCCAGTAAGAAGTGGCTGGAATCCCCAAGACTAAATTGCACAGAGAGCAGCCAGTGAGGAGATGTTTCTAGTTTGCCGTCTTCTTAGATTTTGATTTTAAAAAAAAGTTGTTGAGACATGTTTTGTGGCCTAAGATATGATCAATTTTGAAGACTGCTCCATGTGCTAAAGAGAAGAACATATATTCACTAGTCGATCAGTAGAGTGTTCTGTAAATGTCTGTTAGGGCGATTTGTTTTAGGGTCCCTTTTAGGTGCAGTGTTTCTTTAGGTATTTTCTGCTTTGATGATTTGTCCATCACTGAGAGTGGAGGGTTTAAGTCCCTGGTATTTGTGACACTATTATTTAATTCCTTGTTTAGCTCTAGTTGAATTTGTTTCATGTGTCTGTTGAATGTTTCATGTATTTGTTTCATGTATCACATCTACTATGTTAGGATACATAAATATTCAGGATTGCTATGTTTTCTTGTTGATTTGCTCCCTTTACTATTGTATAATGACTATCTTTGTGTTTCCTTACCAGTGATGATTGAAAGTCAATTTTGTCTGATATGAGAAAGGGCTACCTCTGCTCTCTTTTCATTTCCATTTGTGTGGAATTTTTTTTTCCAATCCTTCCCACTGAGCCTGTGTGTGCCATTGTGATTTTGATATTTCTCCTGGAGAGGGCCAATACGTGTGTTTTTTTTTGTTGTTGTTGTTGTTTGTTTGTTTGTTTTAATTTTGAAACACAGTCTCACTTTGTTGCCCTCGGTAGAGTGCCATGGCGTCACAGCTCACAGCAACCTCAAACTCTTGGGCTTAAGCATTTCTCTTGCCTCCGCCTCCCAAGTAGCTGGGACTACAGACACCTGCCACAATGCCCAGATACTTTTAGAGATGAGGTCTCACTCTGGCTCAGGCTGGTCTCAAACTTGTGAACTCAGGAAGTCCACCCACCTCAGCCTCCCAGACTTGTAGGATTACAGGCATGAGCCACACCCGGCCCAACTTAAGTCTTTTGAGAGGCACATTTATAATGTTAAGGTTAAGGGATACAATTGACATGTGGTATGCTGTTCTGTTCAGAATGTTGGGTAGTCTCTTATGGGGTTGCTTTCCTCTTGTGCTGTTGTTTTATAAGAGCTGTGAGCTTTATCTTTGTTGGGTGATTTTACACTTGTGGGTGTCTATTGTTCTGATTCATGTATAATGTAGTTCTAATTATTTTCTGCAGGGAAGATATGGTTGTGGCAAATTCCCTCACTGTTTGTTTATCTGGAAAAAACTTAATTTCCCCACCAATTTTGGACTTTACTTTTTTCAGGATACAAAATTCTAGCTTGGAAGTTATTCTGTCTAAGAAGACTAAAGATGTGGTCTCCCTCCCTTCTGGCTCATAACGTTTACACCGAGAAATCTGCTGTAGGCTGTTTTCTTTTTTCGTCAGTTATTGCTTACAGATACATGCTTGTAGAATTTTATCCTTAATTTAAACTTTGGCTAGTTTGGTTATCATGTGTCTTGGTGATGTCCTATTTGCTAGAATCCTCCTGGTGTTCCAGGAACATCTTGTGTCTGTATGTCTGCAGTTCTGGTGGTACCAGGGAAATTCTCCTCAACAATTACTTTGAATAGTTTGCTCATGCTTTTAGCTCTTTCTTCTTCACACTCAGGGATACCTATAATTTGTATGTTATTTTACTTCATGTGGTACCATATCTCTCTATGTGATAGATTTACCCTTTTTGTTTTCTTCTCTACCTCTTTCAGTGTCTGTGTTAGTGGGAAAGGCTTGTCTTTAAGCTTTGAAACTATTACTTCTCCTTGGTTTAATCTGTTTCTGAAGATTTGTACTACGTTTTGAAATTCCCTAAATGATTCTTTCATTCCTTTTAGTTCTATTGTATCATTTATCATTTTGTCTGGCTTTTTAGTGACTTTTTCATTAATTTCCTGATGTTTTGGCACTTTCTGTTGGTTTTAAACTTTCTCTTTAATTACATTCATCTGAATCACCATTCACATTTCACATTCTGAATTCCATTTCCATCATTTCAGCAATTTCCATTGTTTGCAGTTCATTACTATAGCTCAATTGTGATTCCTTGGGGCTATCAAAATGTTTTGGGGTTTTCCCATGTTGCCAGGGTCATCTTGCTGGTTTCTTCTGCTCTAAAACCCCTTTTACAAACCTGTAATAGGTTTGTGCGTTACCTGTTCTTTTCTAGGATCTCTACTGCTTATTTAGAAGAGGGAAAGATGTCCCTAGATGTTGCTTTTGCCCCCCTCTGGGGTGTTTATGGAGCAGGGAAGGGACATGTTCGCTAGAATGCAGCTATTGTGATTGCCACTGTTCAAGCCTGTTCTGAGTGTGATGAGTATAGGGTTGTTCATCAGACAGTTGTAGGAAGTTCAGGCTGGGAGTATCGAAAAACCCTTTCTATGGAGGCTGGCTTTGTGGGGATTGCTCTGCCCTGGATCTCCTCACCGATTTGACAGCGG
Organism: Perodicticus potto; assembly: GCA_963574655.1. Lineage (NCBI taxonomy): Eukaryota > Metazoa > Chordata > Mammalia > Primates > Lorisidae > Perodicticus > Perodicticus potto. The sequence goes on along the minus strand of CAUYRH010016878.1, from coordinate 14,974 downwards.
AAGCTGGGTGAGTTTACCTAGGCTGTTGTCATGGGTTCCCAGCAGGCGGACATTTGCTCAATCAAGTTCCCAATGTACTGGCAGGCCAGGTCTGAGGGGAGGTCCTTGGCAGGGCAATGGACATTAGAGCACTTCCTCCATCCCTGAGGCAGTAATGTGATCTTGGGTTCCAGGTGCAGTGCTATAGTATCAAAGATGGTGTCAAAGCCTGGTGGGAGCGCTGGAGCCACAGAAGTGGAGCCTCACACTGTCATGAGAGCTTCAGAGCAGAGACTGTAGAGGAACAAGAGCCATGTCTTTTGAGCAGGCCTCAGGCTTGGAAGATGGGCCAAGTGGGTGGAGGGCTGAGTCATGGATGAGCATGTGGCAGGCTATTCAAACGTGAAGGCTGGAGTCAGGGTCCAGAATGTGGTGGGCTGTTCTGCAGGCTTGGGGACCATGCAGATGCCACATCCCACGGGCAGAAGACAGTTCCAATGGCCCAGGGCCTGTGGAGCTCTCCCTGATCCCTGAGGACCCACAGTATCAGTCACCCAAAGCATTCCAGGTCAGAGCCTGCAGTGCGTCAGTTAAATCCCATGCTCAGATCTCAACACCCTGTAGGGATGAGGCACCTGGCTTCCAGTCACAGGGCATGGCTCAGGGGATCCTGCACTTAATTCCCACCATCTGCCACTTAATGTGGGCAATGTGAAAGCCACTGCTGCAAAGCTGATTCTTATGCGAACCTGGTGTCACGCACCTGGGAGAAGAGGATAGCTTCAGTTGCAGAACCCCAGGGTCGGCTTCCATCTAATCCCCACTGCACCTGTTGTCCAGTGCAATGACTTGAGCAGACTCCAAGCAGGTGCCCAGTCCATCCAGACGGAGGCTTGTGGTGGCACAGGGAGCCTTATCACAATTTGGCAACAGTGCCTGTGATGTAAGCACAGCACCTCAGGAAACTGTCCATATTGGGACCTCCAGCTTAATTTCTGAGGTGGTTGGTGATGCTTGTGAGTAATAATTGGCCACACACTGTTTGATTGAGTTAGTAGATATTGCAATGAGCTTTATGTACAGTTGTTTTCTCTGTCAGTAGTTGGTGTTTGCCAGGACAAGTCAACTTAATCGATGTCCTTTTGTGGCTGTAATAGGTTCTATCCACTGAGGACAAGCATTTCTGAATGGCCCAAGAATCAGGAGGGGCCCTGTAGCTCTCAGGGTATTTCTTGAAAGGAGAAAACTTTCTGAACATAATAAGGCAAAATATGGAAAAACTGACATCTTGCTCAATGATTAAAACTAACACAAAACTCAATGTTGAAAAAGTAAGCTTCTCTCTCAAAATTATGGAAAATACTAGGATGCCTCCTTTCACCACTTCTCTTTAACATAGTAGTGGAATTCTAATTGGAGCAATTAGACAATTTACAACAAGAATCCAAATTGGAATGTGATAAGTAAAATTATATGTGTTCACAGATGACATAACCTTACCTATAGAAAACCTTGAAAGACCTTATAACGATTTAAAATAATAAACTGGTAAACTAACAAAGGAATTCATCAAAGCTGCAAGATACAAAATCAATACTCTAACAATAAACAATCTGTAAAGGAAAATATAGAAACAATTTAATTTACAATAACACCAAGAAAAGGCTCTGTGACAAAATGGATAGAACACTGGACTTCTAAAACAACATCAGAAACAATAAAATACTTATGAATAAACTGGAGCAAGAAGTGGAAAGTCTTATACATTGAAAATTACAGGGAAGTAATGTCAGCAACATGACAGAATAGAAGGCTCCTGATTATCCCACCTTTTATGTATGAACCAAATATATATCTACACATGGATCGTTTCCCTTTGAGAAAGTTTTTAGCAATCGAGAAACTTTCAAATATTCAAAACTGGGAATATGTCATCATGAAGAAGAGTATCGAGAGCAGAGAAACACTCTTGCACAAACCACACCCAGATAACCATACTTTATGATCAAGAAGGAACTTCCATCTCTTTCCTGAGAAGTGAAGGTTTGTGCCACACATGTGACGCACTCTAACTTTAGAGGTTCTTGCATACAGATTTGTTGTTTGAATGACCTAGCTCTGGAAGAAGAGATAGTCAGTACGTGGGAGTTTTCCTGGAGCAGAGTAAACAGAAAGGTGGTTTTGACCAAGCATGCAAACACTCCCAGTGATCATAGACCCTGAGATCAGTCCAGTGTCCAGCTTCTCCTGGAAAGGGGTTTGTCTGCACATGTTTCTGATCGTTGGCTAATGTTTTGGCTTCTAAGCAGTCTATCTCTGGAACTTACAGAGAAAATAATAAATATAATGCTTTGATCCAGAACAGTAGGGTGCACATTCTTCACGCCACCTTCCTTAGCTTTCTCCAGCAGTAAATTTAGGCCTGAAGATTCTCCTTGGAAGACATTTGAACATGCATTAAGTGCTCCCAGTCTTCGCAGCTACTACCTGAGGATCTGGCTACTAAATAATGGAACCCAAAGAGTGATAGGAAATAGGCCTACACAAGATTTCCTTGAAACATAGGGGATAAAGAGGGACTTGCAAATGGGTATGCAAGCACTTCCAATGCTCATAACCCCTGGGATAAATCAAGCTTTCAATTTCTTCATAGAAGTTTATCTCCACATTTTTCCAGCTTCCATCTGAGAGTCTGGCTTTCCTACATCTGGTAACCAACGTGGCACTTAAACAATAGGCTTCCTTGAGTATGAATAAGAAGATAGGCACTGCATGAGGTTTCTCCCTTGGCTCACAGATTTTTAGATTCTGCCTGAGGAGATCTGTGACTTTTGCATAGCTGAAAGGAAGATGGACACTCCTCAAGCCTTCTTCTATAGCTTATTGCAGCAGTAAATCCAGACAATCCCATATATTAATGATTCTGCTTGGAGGGAGTTTGTGAACGCACCAAGTACCTAAACTTTTACAGATCTCAGCTAAGGAGCTGACTCCTGAATCATCTAGCTCTTGCTCTGGAAATTAATAGGGATCTGTATTCCATAATCACTTGAAAACACAGAAAACACAAAGATGATTTTAAAATTGTACCTATCTTCCCAGGTTTAGGACTTCCAGTTTGAATAAAAGGGCAGGCATCCACCACAGACCCTCTCCATGGTTTATTGCAAGGCAATTGGAAAATAACATTTATCTCTTAGTTGTTTTCTTTCTTTCTTTTTTTTTTTTTCCTAAAGATAAAAGACATAATGCCCCAAGTTTTCTGGCTGCATTCAAAGGAACAAACTTCTATCTTGCATGTGTCTGGGAAGTAACACAGCTGGACATACCCTAATCTCCTGGGGGTTACTCAGAACAAAGAAGTTGTATTGGATAAACAAAAAAGCAAAAAGAGTTAAGATATACCTAGAAGCTCTGACTCAGCTGATTGGTAGGGAAAATCTCATATATGAGTCCAGTCTCATAAGAATCAGAGAGGTGGTTTTCTTACCTATTTCACAAAAACCAACACAGATTCCAAAAGCAATAAAAAAAGGAAATATGTTCCTAAAGACCTAGATAGAGATATGTGACTTACAGGACATGAAATTCATGTAAATAACAGTATAAAGATGACCACTGAGGTTAGTAGATGAATATAAGTGCAAACTGAGGATTTCAACAAAGATATGGAAAATACAACTATACCAAACAGTATATTAAGGTGAAGAATAGAGTAACTAAATTAAACAAAAACAATAAAAAAAAAAGAATGGAGGGGTTTAAGAGCTCACTAAATTAAGCAGAAGAAAAGATTAGCCAACTCAAAATTCTTTGAAACCACCAAATCTGAGAAGAAGTAATGAAACAAATGAGAAGGAATGAATAAAGCTTAAGGGATTATGGGACATTACAAGAAAATCTCTCTCTCTCTCCCTCTTGCACTCTCTCTCTCTCTCCCACACACACACACACACACACACACACACACAAAATGGCTATCAGAATAACAGAAAGGGAAAGAAAACATATTCAAAAAAATAATAGCATAGAAGTTCATCAACCTTGGTAAGGCAATGGAAATCCAGATGCAAGAATCCCAGTCACAGATGGGATGAATCCAAGGACACCTACATTAAGACACAATATAATGAAATTATCAAAAGTTAAAGAGAATTTAGAAAGCAGCGAGGTAAAAGTGACTTGTTACATGTGAAAGAACTTCCTTAAGAATATGGCCTAGGATGAAGGAGGGAAGGGGAGGGTGTTGGGTTGATAGAGGGAGAGTTAGTAGGGGGACCACACCTAAGGAGCATATTGCAAGTACAAGTTGGATCTATTAGGTGTAGAACATAAGTGTCTTAATGCTGTAATTGGGTAAATGAGGTGAAGGCTATGCTGATTAGTATGATGTTAGCAGTCCAATTTGTACAAATAATCAACACATTAAATCCCGTAATGGCATAAATATATACATGTTCTATGTACAAATGACTTAATAAAAAAAAAAAAGAAAGAAAATCAATATAAATTTTAGCAGAAACCTGTTAGTCCAGAAGAGAGTGGGGTGATAAAGTCAAAATACTGAAATAAAAAAAAAAAAAAAGAATAACCTGTCAACCATAAAAACCACACCAAACAATCCTGTCCTTCAAAATAAAGGGAGATAAAATCTTTCATAGAAAGACAAAAGTGAAGCAAATTTATGATTAGTGGACCTGCCTTACAAGAAATGCTAAAGTGAGTTCCTTGTGCAGAAATGAAAGAACACAGAATAATAGCATGGGAAAGTATAAAGCTCATTGACAATAGTTAATATATAGCAAAATAGTATATTTTAGTATCTTAACTATAGTGGGTAAATCAATTGTTATCCTACTATAAAAGCTAGAATAGAAAAGACTTTTAAAACAATTATAAATAACCTCAATGACTGCATAATATAAATAGCTATAGAATGTGGGAAAATAGTGTATAATATGACGGGAGGAGAAGTATTAGTGGAGAGTGCTTACATGCAAGGGCAGTTAAGTTGTTATCAGCTTAAAATACATTGTTCTATTTGTATGATATTTTTGTATGCCTCAGGGTAACCACAAAGAATATACCTATAGAAGTTATGTAAATGAAAGAGAGAAAAGAGTCAAAAATAGCAATTAAAAAGAAGCCCAAGGAAACACAGGGGAAGACAACAAAAGAGGAAAAGGGGGTCGGGGGATCCATGTGACAGAAAAGTACTAATAAAACAGCAACAATAAATTATTTCTTATCAACAATTAATTTAATTGTTAACAGACTCCCAAATGCACTTCCAAATGAAAACATGCAGGATTTCAGAATGGATTAAAGAAAACAAACAAACAAAATACTTGATCCAACTACATGTTGTCTACAAGAAACTCCAGATTCAAGGATATCCACAGGTTGAAAGTTTAAGAATGTGAAAAGACATTCCATGCAGATGGAAACCAAAAGAAAGCAGGGGTAATTATAATTATATGAGAAAAAACAGACTTAAGTCAAAAACTGTTGAGAAAAAGAAATTCATTCCAATACAAAAAAGGGTCAGTTCAAAAGAAAGTAAAAGCGATCTTTACTTCATGTGCATTCATCATTAGAATAACAAAGTGCATAAAGAAAATTTTGACAAAAATAAAAAATAAATTTACAGCAACAAAATAAAAGTAAGAGGTTTCAATCCCCCACTTTTAATGCTATAGAACATCCAGAGAGAAAATAAAAACCCCGCAAATGCCCACCAACCCAGAAATGGATTAACAAGCCGTGGTATATGTATACCATGGAATACTACCCAGCCTTTAAAAAAGATGAAGACTTTACATCTTTTGTATTAACCTGGATTGAGTTGGAGCATATTCTTCTTACTAAAGTATCACGAGAATGGAGAAGCAAGAATCCAATGTACTCAATTCTATTCTGAAGCCAATAGATGATCTAATACACACCCTCCTGGGTGACAAACTCAAATCAGTTCAAGGTTGGAAGCAGGGAAATGAGGGAGCTAAGAGAGGGGAAGAGAGAGAGGGATGGAGGTTACAGTGTATGACTCATCACTTGGGGGTGGAACACAATTATAGGAGGAAATTTACCTAACATATGTAACCAGTGTAACCCAATTGTTTGTACCATGAATGAACCCCAAACAATTAAAAAAAAAAAAAAGTCTAAAAATTAAGAACTCTGGATGTACAAAACGCTATGGACAAAATGGACTTAAGAGACACGTGCAGAAATGTTCACCCTACATCAAAGTAATACACATTCTTCTCAAGTTCACACATAACACTCACCAAGGGTATATCACGGTAGTTCATAAATCATGTCTTAATAAATAAAAAAGATTCAGTTTAATTACGTCCCAATAAATGCATTGAAACAGAGAGTAGATAGGTAAATACGTGGACAGGTAAATCAGTAGATTGGGGAAATGGGAGTGTGCAGTTCAAAGGCTACAAAATTTCAGTTATGCATGGTAAATAAATCTAAAGACCTAATATATAGCATGAGGACTATTGTTAAAAAATATTATATTCACATAGTTTCTTCCTCTTCCAAAGTACTTTTTAAAAAAATTTCAGTTTAATGTGAGGTTACACACAATTAGGTTACTAATCTCTGCATATGTTATGTAGAGTCCCTCTTGCAGGTTTGTCCCACACCCAAAAAGTGTGTCAATACCCTTACATTGTGTCCATTACATGGGAGCACGCCAACCCTCTCCCCTCCTGATACTTCTCCCTTCCCTCTTTGCCCCTCCCCCATACTTGAATTGAATTGAAATATTCTTTTGTGTGGACGTGTATTAGGTCATATACTGACTTCATATTAGTATTGAGTACATTGGATACTTGCTTTTCCATTCTTTTGATTCTTTAATAAGAACAATGTGTATAAACTTCATCCAGGTTAATACAAAAGATGTGAAGTAACCATCTTGTCTTACTGGTATATAGTGCTCCCTGTTATACATATACCACAGTTTGTTAGTCCATTCCGGAGTTCATGGGCATTTAGATTATTTCAACATCCTGGCAACTGTAAATTGAGTTGTGATAAACAATCTACTAAAACTGTCCATATAACGAAATGATTTTATTCTTCTTCTGAGTAGATGCCTAGTGGTGGGATTGCAGGTTCAAATGAGAGATCTAATTTGAATTTCTTGAGAATTCTGAATACTTCTTTCCAAAGAAGCTGTATTACTTTGCAGTCCCACCAACAGGGAAAAAGTTTCCCTTGCTCTCCACACCATAGCAAGCATCTGCAACTCTGGGATTTTGTGATATGGGCTAATATCACTGGGGTTAAGTGATATCTCAGGGTGGTTTTGATTTGCATTTCTCTTGTGATTAGGGACGATGAGCAATTTTTCATATGTTTGTTATCCATACATCTGTCTTCCTCAGAGGAGGTTCTGTTCATGTCTACTGCCAGTTGACAGATGGGATTCTTTGCTCTTTTCTTATTTATTAATTTGAATTTTCTACAGATCCTAGTTATCAAGCCTTTGTAAGATTTGTAACATGCAAATGTCTTTTCCCATTCTGAATTTTGTCTATTTGCTTTAATTATTGTGTCCATAGCTACACAAAAGCTTTTCAGTTTAATTCAGTACCATTTGTTGATTTTTGTTGTTGTTGCGATTGCCATAGAAGAGCTGGGACACATTCTTCTTCGCAAAGTATCTCAAGAATGGAAGAAAAAGTATCCAATGTATACAGCCCTACTAGGAAGCTAATTTATAGCTTTCATATGTAGGCTATAACCCAATTGTAGTACAAGAATATGGGGACAGGGGTAAGGGAGAGAAGGGGGAGGGGGAGAGTGGGTGGAGAGAGAGTAAAGGGTGGGATCACACTTATGGTGCACCTTAGAAGGGACAGGTGAAACCTACTAAACGCAGAACGCAAATGTTTTCACATAATAAACGAGAAAATCTCCTGAAGGTTATGTCGAACAGCTGGATGAACATATTTCAGATTGTATATGAAGCCCGCACACTGTACCCCATGATTGCACTAATGTACACAGCTATGATTTAATAAATAAGTAAATAAATACAGTAATGTCTCAGGATATAAAAATGTCCACAAGTCAGTAGCCTTCGTATACGCCAATAACAGTCAAGATGAGAGGCTAATTAAGGACACAACTCCCTTCACAATAGTGTCAAAGAAAATGAAATACCTAGGAATATACCTAACAAAGGAGGTGAAGGACCTCTATAAAAAAAATTATGAGGCTCAGAGCCTGTGGCTCAACAGGCTAAGGCGCCAGCCACATACACCTGAGCTGGCGGGTTCGAATCCAGCCCAGGCCCGCCAAACAACAATGACAGTTGCAACCAAAAAATGGCTGGGTTGTGGCGGGCACCTGTAGTCCCAGCTACTTGAGAGGCAGAGGCAGGAGACTCACTTGAGCCCAAGAATTAGAGGTTGCCGTGAGCTGTGATTCCACAGCATTCTATCCAGGGTGACAGCTTGAGGCTCTGTCTCAAAAAAAAAAAAAAAAGAAAGAAAACAAAAGAAAATTATGAAATCCTAAGAAAGGAAACAGCAGAGGATATTAACAAATGGAAGAACATACCATGCTCATGGCTGGGAAGAATCAACATTGTTAAAATGTCTATACTTCCCAAAGCAACCTACCTATTTAATGCCATCTCTATTAAGATACCAACACTGTGGGTGGCACCTGTGGCTCAATGGAGTAGGGCGCCAGCCCCATATGCTGGAGGTGGTAGGTTCAAACCCAGCCCCAACCAAAAACTGCAAAACAATAAAAAATAAATAAATAAAAATTTAAAAAATTAAAAAAATAAAAAAAGATACCAACATTGTACTTTCAAGATTTGGAAAAAAATGATTCTGCATTTTATATGGAACCAGAAAAAAACCTCGTATAGCTAAGGCAGTTCTTAGTAATAAAAACAAAGGTGGGGGCATCACCATACCAGATTTTAGGCTATCCTACAAAGCCATAATGGTCAAGACGGCATGGTACTGGCATAAAAATAGAGACATAGACATTTGGAATCGAATAGAAAACCAGGAAATGAAACTAATATCTTACAATCACCTAATCTTTCATAAACCAATCAAGAACATACCTTGGGGGAAAGACTCCCTATTCAATAAATGGTGTTGGGAAAACTGGATATCCACATGTAAAAGACTGAAACTGGACCCTCACCTTTCTCCACTCACAAAAATTGATTCAAGTTGGATAATGGACTTAAATTTAAGGCATGACACAATAAAAATCCTGAAGGAAAGCATAGGAAAAACACTAGAAGATATCAGCCTGGGGAAAGACTTCATGAAGAAATCTGCCATTCCAATTGCAACAACAATAAAAAATAAACAAATGGGACTTAATTAAACTAAAAAGCTTCTGTACAGCTAAGGAGACAACAACCAAAGCAAATAGACAACCTACACAATGGGAAAGGATATTTGATTATTGTGAATCAGACAAAAGCTTGATAACTAGGATCTATAGAGAACTCAAATTAATCCACATGAAAAAAAGCCAACAATTCCATATATCAATGGGCAAGAGACATGAATAGAACCTTCTCTAAAGAAGACAGACAAATGGCTATCAAACATATGAAAAAATGCTCATCATCCCTAAATATTAGAGAAATGCAAATCAAAACCACCCTGAGATACCATCTAACCCCAGTGAGGATGGCCCACATCACAAAATCTCAAAACTGCAGATGCTGGCGTGGATGTGGAGAGAAGGGAACACTTTTGCACTGCTGGTGGGACTGCAAACTAATACAACCTTTTTGGAAGAAGTATGGAGACCTCTCAAAGAACTCAAGCTAGACCTCCCATTTGATCCTGCAATCCCATTACTGGGCATCTACCCAGAAGGAAAAAAATCCTTGCACTAGACTGTTTATTGCAGCTCAATTTACAATTGCCAAAATGTGGAAAAAGCCTAAATGCCCACCAACCCAGGAATGGATTAACAAGCTATGGTATATGTACACTATGGAATACTATTCAGCATTAAAAAAAAATGGAGACTTTACAGCCTTTGCATTAACCTGGATGGAAGTGGAATACATTATTCTTAGTAAAGCATCACAAGAATGGAGAAGCATGAATCCCATGTACTCAATTTTGATATGAGGACAATTAATGACACGGTGGGGGAAGGGGAGAGCAGAGAGAGAAAGAATGAGGGAGGGGTGAGGAAAGGAAGAGCAGAGAGAGGGAAAGAGTAAGGGGGGTGGGGTCTTGGTGTGTGCCACACCTTTTGGGGGCAAAACAGATTGTAAAAGGGACTTTACCTAACAAATGCAATCAGTGTAACCCGGTTTCTCATACCCCCCTCAATGAATCCCCAACAACAACAACAACAACAAAAAACACTGGGCCCAGGGAAAGATTAAATTCAGGAAACACCAAATCCTCATGGTTGGTCTTAAAAGATGATTCCTTTTTTTCTGCAATATTAGTTACCACCTACCATACTATCTATGTTACTTATTTTTGTTATTTTCTGCCTCCTAAGGCGAAACTACATAGGGCAATGATTTTTGTTTATCACTGTTCCAGCCCTAGTCTAGAATAATGCCTGATATATTGCAGGCACTCAGTAAATATTTGTAAACTGAAATGAATCAGTGAAGGAGTGAATGCTAAAACACAAGAGAATAAAAAAAGACTAGAGAGGTAGGCCTGGGCCACTCAGATGACTGGCTAGGAAGCTTGACCTCAGGTGGATCCTTAGGAAGATTCAATGGTAGGAGTACAGTTGTCCCTCATTACCCAAGGAGGGTTAATTTCAGGAACTCCTCCACCCTCCAGGATACTAAAATTTGCAGTTGGTCAAGTCCCTTATAAAAGGGTGTAATATTTGCATATAACCAACACATTCTCCTATAATCTTTAAATCATCTCTTGATTGCATATAATTCCTAATACAATGTAAATGCTTAATAAATAGTTGTCAGACTTTATTGTTTAGGGAATAATAGCAAGAAAAAAAATCTGTACATGTTCAGTACAGATGCAATCATCCATTTGTTTTCTAAATACTTTCAATCCACAACTAGTTGAATCCACAAATGCAGAACATATGGATACAGAGAGCCAATTGTATATATTTAACATATTGAATCTAAGAATAAATCGATTAAATCCTATCATATGTCCTGAAACTTCTACCATCAGTGTCTATTCTATGTGCCATATACCATCCCATGCCAGATGCTATAAATACATTTTCTTTTCTTTCTTTCTTTTTTTTTTTTTGCAGTTTTTGGCCAGGGCTGGGTTTGAACCCGCCACCTCTGACATATGGAGCTGGCGCCTTACTCCTTTGAGCCACAGGCGCCGCCCTAAATACATTTTCTTTATTCTCCAATACCTCCTAAGATACAAGAGATCAATAACTTGACCAAAGTCACTTAGTGGGAAAGAATGGTGCCAGGATTAATCCCAGATCTGCCCAACTCTAAAATAGCCTTCTAGTTCAAGTCCATCAACAGTGCTACCATGTATTAACAAAGATCATTACTAACATTTATTTCAATATACTTAAGGATAAAATACTCTTTTCAGAAAACTGTATGAAAAGATGGGGATTTCTTAGTAATTCATGAAAAGGCAAATACCTTGGTTGATGCCTGGTCGTATTGTGCTGTTGTTCTCACTAGTTCATCCCTACTTTTGTTCAAAATTTTCTCTTTGTCAATTAATTCCACTTTTGCTTTCTCCAGTTGAAGTTGGGTTTCTTGAAATTTATTCACTTGGCCTTTCATTTCTTTTTCTTGTCCTTGTAGACATAGTTCCAGCTCATCAATCCTGCGTCTTAGGTCTTAAACCACAAACAAAAACCACAGTTTAATTAGGACATGCTTCATAAAATGTTCATAATTTATAACTTATTTTACTCTACTCTGAAATCTTTAGTAAGACAAAAAAAAAATTTACATTAAACTCAGAAGCTACTTCAATTAGATTTAATTTCAGTCATTAGTTTCTATTGTCATTGTATTCAAATAGTCTATAGAAAGCAGGAGAAACAGAGTTTCTAATATTTTCACAAAGACACATGGTAGAAGAAATGTTTTTCTAAAATCATAAATACTACATTATTGAAGCTACAAAAAGTACATCACATATAATACCAAATTCGTTGAAATTAACCTCTTGGTTTTACAAACTGGCAAACTTAGTATTTGTTCCATGCCCATATCCATACAAATTAGGGCCAAGTAGTGAAAAGTTCACCCTCCTGTGTCCTCTAGTAGCTTTTCCTCCAGTAAAGACCAAGACAGTGTGAACCTACTATACTGCCAAAATTAACAATGATTTTTTTTCTCACACTTTTCCCACATACACTTGACACTGGTTCCAATGGCACTGGCAGTGTGACAGCTCTCACCAGTGAACAATGATGATGATTTTCAATATATCATAGTACTGGAAATTATCATATTCTACAGAGCAGATTCCAAAACACCACCTGGTACCCTTGGCTGTCAGCTGCAGCATAGCACAGCAGCCAAGGTTACAGGTTTGCTCCCATATGGACAAGCTGGCAGTGCAGAACAAAGCTATTCTGCAGATACATGCATAACCTCTGGCCAAAGCCAGTCAGCTCACAGGCTTATTGTACAGGCAATAAAAAGAGCCAGATGAAAATTAGGGGGAGTACAAACTATAACCAATCTACTCACTCTGTTTCTGGAAAGGTTAAGTCAAAGTCCCTCAACCTACTTTTAAGTTTTAGGACATAAGCATCTCGATACCTTCCAAAACTGTCACATCTTTTACTATCATCAAAAAGGCAGTTTTTCATATAACCAGCCTGAGATGCTGAACGCTAATGTGTCTAACAAAACACATACATACTTTCTGGGATTAAAATTATGGGGAATCACCTGTGAAATTATCTCAGGAGAAGTTACCTTAAATTTAGCTCAACAAGTTACCTTGATTCTGTGCTTTTAATTGATCCAAAAGATGAGAACCGCTAGAATTATCGCAGAAACTGCTATTAGTATCTCTTTTCCCTATTTGACTCGGGGTCACCTCTTGTTCTCCAGAAAAATAAGATGTAGAGAAATCTCTCCTCAGTGGAGTTTTTTGAGAATTAGAAGAAAGATGACTTGGGGTCCTCTCTTTTTGCCATGAGAACACAGATGATGAAGCCTGATGTCGAGCAATGTCTCGGTGATTCATGGTGGTTTGAGGAAGAGTCTGGCTCACTTTCTGTATAAATAGAAACCTTTAGAGTCCTTTGGAAATCTCAATGCTCAAGGCTATTTATTTTCAGACAGAACATAAAGCCATAATACCAAGAAGTTAACACTTGTACTGTATGCCAAGTTAAGGAAACCATAAGTCCCAAGATCCAGTGAAGAAATTTCCTAATGGCCAGACTTCTCAGAATTCAAGAGATAAACTACTACCAAGAGATAAACTACTACCAAGACCACCACGGGTGGCAAGTTCGAACCCGGCCCCAGCCAAACTGCAACAAAAAAATAGTCGGGCATTGTGGCAGGCGCCTGTAGTCCCAGCTACTCAGGAGGCTGAGGCAAGAGAATTGCCTCAGATAAACTACTATCCAAGACCCGACATATTTAAACACAACTAATGAATTATTTCAATAATCTCACTTTTTACCATACTACTTCTCCCAAAAAGGTGATATAGTTCTTATATGTCTTATTTGTGGATTTTCTACTGCTTTGCATTAGATAATCTGTTCTCTGTATTCCCACTCTGAAAAATAACAAGACTTGGCTATAGATGTCACATTAAATTTTTTTAGAGCAAGCACTTTACTTGCCATAAGAAGAGGTTTAATATTTACAGAAACTTACATTCTCTATAAAATAACTCTGAGAACCAACGTCAGAGGCAGAAATGGTATGAATGACTGAGCTAGGTGATAAAGCCCATGATACTGCCAGGTGCAGTGGCTCACACCTATAACCCTCACCCACTGGGAAGTCGAGGCAGGTGGACTGCCTGAGCTCACGGGTTCAAAACCAGTCACAGCCAGAGTAAGACCTTGTCTCTAAAAAGAGCCGGGCACTGTGGTAGATGCCTGTAGTCCCTTGGGAGGCTGAGGCAAGAGAATCACTTGACTCCAAGAGTTTGAGTTTGAGGTTACTGTGAACTATGACACCACAGCACTTCACTGAGGGTGGCAAAATGAAGACTGTCTCAAAAAAAAAAACAAAACCATGATACTTATAGAACAAATCAGAGAATTAGTACTTAATTTTTATTGACCTTGCTAAGCAATGCCTTAATTTAACTTAGATATACCTACCAGAATCTTCAAAATGAGATTAAAGGGATTAAAAGAATAAAAATTTTTAAAGCTTTAAGAAATAGGTACTTTTTGAACCCCGGTACTGATAAATTCAGCCTTAAGTTTTTTTTGAGATAGACAGATTCTCACTTTGTCGCCCTAGGTAGAGTGTTGTGGCATCACAGCTCACAGCAACCTCCAACTCCTGGGCTTAGGCAATTCTCTTGCCTCGGCCTCCTGAGTAGCTGGGACTACAGGCGCCTGCCACAATGGCCGACTATTTTTTTGTTGCAGTTTGGCTGGGGCCGGGTTCGAACTTGCCACCCGTGGTTTATGGGGCCGGTGCCCTACTCACTGAGCCACAGGCGCTGCCCATCAGCCTTAAATTATTTGCCAAATAGTTGTTTTTGTTTTGTTTCATTTTTTTGAGACAGAGTCTCACTTTGTCACCCTCAGTAGAGTGCCATGGCATCACAGCTCACATCAAATTCTTGGGCTTAAGCGATTCTCTTGCCTCAGCCTCTCAAGTAGCTGGGGCTACAGGCACCCACCACAACATGCGGCCATTTTTAGAGAAGAGGTCTCACTCTGGCTGAGGCTGGTCTCAAACCTGTGCGCTCAGGCAATCTACCTGCTTTGGCCTCCCAGAGTGCTAGAGTTACAGGCATGAGCCACCATGCCTGGTCTTAGTTCTTTTTTTTTT
>CAUYRH010016876.1:0-16934 GCA_963574655.1 Perodicticus potto | reverse complement strand
CCATGGCATCACAGCTCACAGCAACCTCCAATTCCCAGGCTCAAGCGAGTCTCCTGCCTCCGCCTCCCAAGTAGCTGGGACTACAGGCGCCCGCCACAACGCCCGGCCATTTTTTGGTTGCAGCCGTCATTGTTGTTTGGCGGGCCTGGGCTGGATTCGAACCCGCCAGCTCAGGTGTATGTGGCTAGCGCTTTAGCCACTTGAGCCACAGGCCCCGAGCCAGGAAATGCAATTTAAAGGGACATAGTTTTTCTGCACATGAGGGTGGCAATTTTCTTTAAAAAATTGATAATGTTCATTGTTAATGAGTACAATGATGGCTATTTAAATTAAAACAGAATTTTTGGAGAGAAACTTAACATTATTTTCCAAAAATTTAAATGTGCATGCCCTTTGGTCCCGAGATTCCACTGGTAGTAATACAGCCTTCAGAAACACTCACAAAAATTTGTTTACAAGAATGTTTGTTGCAGCATTGTTTGTAATGGTGAGAAAAATGGAACCACCCACGTGTCCTTTGCTAGAGTAGTGGGTAAAAAACTGTGCTACATCTAGGCAATCTGGAAGGAAGGTAGCCATTAAAGAAATGGGGTTTGCTTGTTAGGAAGGAAGCCTAATATGTGTTGACACAGAAAGAGCTACAGGGAACATTGTTAAGTTAAAAGAAAAAAGTACGTCGGAGAATATGACGTGTTGTGAAATCTCATTTACGCAGATATAAATGAGCTGCATATAAACATTAGAAATCACGCAAAAAATTTAAAACAAGAGAAAAATAAAATCTGATGTGGCTCATTTACCTAAATACTCAATAAATGTTACCACGAAATAAATTTAACCCCTCTCTGGAGAAGTTACATGCGCTTGTAAGAATTCTCTGGAACTGTCTATCTGCACCAACCCAAAACGACTGGACCACAGCGGGAACTCTTCCTTGTTCCACCGCCTCCTGGAAGGGCCGCCCGAGAAAGGCCAGCTCCCACACGGGCCTGGGCAGCGGCACTTGGAGTCTCTCCAGGCCTTTGTGCTTCTGAAGCACTTTTCAATAATTAACTAAATGCCTGAAGCGTGGGGCAGGCTGAGGCTCCCACAGACTCAGAGGTCCCTCCTGCCAGCTGCCCTGCTCTGGGACGCAATGGCGTCCCCTCAACAAGGACACTGGGCAGCTCCTGCCTTACCTCAGCCCCCAGACTCAGGGGACCAGAAGGCCCAGAACAAGAGAGCGGAGTGTGTGCTCCTGGAAAAGTTATACTACCCCGTACCTGAACTTCCACCCCTCTTCTCCCTCATCTTCCTCCCCCAGGCTGAGGAAGAACATTCCAGCAGGCAGCTGGAGAAATCACATCTCGACACTGTCACTTTCAACTCTGCCACTTTCCATTCCAGGATCCTATGAACCACAGAAGACCTAAGTCCTGTCTTTCTTTTCCTTTCTTTTGTTCCTTCTTTCTTTTCCTGTCTCTCTTTTCTTTCTGGTATAAATAAAATAAACAGCAGTAGTAGTTTCTGTTTCAATATGTTCAAACAACTGGCGTCTGGAGTGATGGTTCCCAGTCTTTGGAATTTAACAAAACATTACAATTTCAAAAACTCTTTGAGAAACCTCATTGGATCGCTAATTTTTATTTTGCCAAGCACAGACATTTAAAAAGCAACCTGAGGCTGGGTGCCTGTAGCCCAGTGGTTAGGGCACTGGTCACATGCTCTGGGGCTGGTGGGTTCAAACCAGCTCCAGCCTGCTAAACAAAAGAAAATATTAGCCAGGCACTGTGGCCGGTGGCTGTAGTCCCAACTCCTAGGGAGCCTGAGGCAAGAGAATTGCTTAAGCCCAAGAGTTGGAGGTTGCTGTGAGCTATGATGCCACCACACTCTACCGAGGATGAAAAAATGAGACTCTGTCTCAATCTAAATAAATAAATAAATAAATAAACAAAAAGCAACCTGAACCGTTATCATTCCCATCACTTAAATGAGTGGGCCCCCTAACACCAAAATGACATATATAACGGATTTTAAAACAGCACTGCCAGTTTAATACACCCTGAGCTACAAAAATGCACACGTGGTTTATGTAGACCGGGGAATTTTCCTCACAGACTGGCATCAGTCCCTTGGAAAAGACTGGCAAAGGCTAAATCCTAAGTTTTCGAACCTGGCGATGCCTGAGAAAGATGGGAAGGCATTTAAAACAAAAATACACATTCCAAGTTCCCACCCTGTCCTTACTGCATCGACCTCTCAGACTTTCCACCTGGAATGTATTTTAAGAATACTTTTTTACTGTGGTAAAATGTACCTAATATAAAATTTACCACTTTAACCACTTTAAAGCGTTTAATTCAACGGTATTAAGTACAATCTCAATGTTGGGTATCTAACACCATTATCCACTTCCAGACTTTCCATTATCGCAAACAATTGTTAAGCAACAATTCCCGTTCCCCCTCCTCTATTCTACTGTCCATCTCTGTGGCTCTGCCTACTTTGGGGACCTCCTATAAGTGGCATCATATGATATCTGCCCTTTTGTGTCTGGCTTATCTCACTCAGCATAATGCTTTCAACGATCATCCCTCTGGTAACGTGGTCAGAACTGCCCTCCTTTTTATGGCTGAATCATACTATGTTGTGTGGAAATGCCACATTTCGTTCACACATTCGAATGCCGGTGGACAGTTGGGTTGTTTTTGCCTTGTGGCCATTGTGAATGATGCTGCTGTGAACGTTGTGCATGCATCTGTTTGAGTCCCTGTTTTTAATATTTTTTAGTATATACACATATACATCTAGGAATAGAATTGCTGGGTCATATGGCAATTCTGCGTTTCACTTTCTGAGGCACCACCAAGCTGTTTCCCGTGGCGACTGCACCATTTTTCATTCCCACAAGCAAAATACAAGAGGTCCGAATTCTCCACATCCTCACCAATGCTTGATATTTTCTGTTTTTGTTTTTATAATAGCCAATGAATGGCTTTCATTTGTGTTTCTGTAATGATTTATAATATTGAGCATCGGGCGGCTCCTGTGGCTCATTGAGAAGGGCGCCGGCCCCATATACCGAAGGTGGCGGCTTCAAACCTGGCCTCGGCCAAATGGCAAAACAGAAAAAAAAAAAAAAGTTGGGCGTCGTGGCGGGCGCCTGTAGTCCCAGCTACTCGGGAGACTGAGGTAAGAGAATCGCCTAAGCCCAGGAGTTGGAGGTTGCTGTGAGCTGTGATGCTAAGGGACTCTACCGAGGGCGATAAAGTGAGACTATGTCTCTACAAAAAAAAATAAATATAATATTGAGCATCTTTTCATATGGTTATTTGCCATCAGTATTGATAGATTAAAAACTGAAGAAAAGAGCAGATCAGAACACTCAGACCGACTTAAGACCAAAGTCTAACAAGGGCAGCATTGTTTATTTTGACACTTGGGTGCAAGTCAGCTAAGATCTAAAGGATGTTGGGGAGGGGTTAGAGAGGGGACCCATCTTACATAGCTGGCTGAGGGGGAGCTGATGAGCTGGTTTCTATCAAGGACCACCAAACTTTTGTACTCTTCAGATGAACTGTTGTACTCATGAAGATATTATCTCATTATTGGGATTCTCCTGGCAGTTTCTTCCTATCAGAGTGTCAGCATATTTCTCTTGGGTGGGTCTGTAATTGAGCTGGTCTGTAATTGGACCAGCACAAGGACAAGCCTACAGCATGTTTCTTTCTTCACACTTGATCTTAGCTAAAAGGCCAAGAAGTGATAGCATGTTTCTCTTACCTGAATTATGTCCACCTGTAACAGAGTCTCACAGAATGGCTCTGCAAGATGGAGTTAGTTTGGCCAACCTAACAGGTATATCTCTTTGGAGAAATGTCTATTGAATTACGGTAGAACTTCCATAGTTGACCACCTCCCTACACTAACCACCTCCTTAAATTGACCTAATTTTCACAGACTGACATGCACCACATTTACTCAAGGGAAGTTCCTTATATTGACCACCTCCATCTGTTTACCACTTTACTAACAATCCCTTGGGTGGTCAACTTGTAGAGATTTTACTGTATTTTGCCCATTTTTAAATTAGTTTGGATTTCTTGTTGTTGAAGTATAAAAGTTTTTAATATATTCTGCATATAAATCCCTTATCAGATACGTGATTCGCAGGTATTTTCTCCCATTCTTTGGGCTGTCTTTTCATTCTCTTCATAGTGTCCTTTGATATGCTAAAGTTTTTATTCTGATGAAGCCTAATTTATTTTTCTTTTGGTGCATGTGCATTTATTGTCATATCCAAGAAATCTTGCCAAATCCAATATTGTGAGAATTTAGTTTAGATGTCTGATCTACTTTGAGTTAATTTTCAAACATCCATCTTCCTTCTTTTGCAAGTATATATCCAATTTTCCCGAGTTGTATGTAGAAGACTGTCCTAACTCATTGAAAATCAATTGCCCACATGGACAAGATTTTGTTCCCAGGATCTCTGTTCTATTCTATTGGTCTAGGTATCTGCCCTATGCCTCTGCCACACTGCTTGGACTTCTGTAGCTTTGTAACACGTTTTGAAATTAGAAAGTGTGAGGCTTCCAACTCTGGTCATTTTCAAGATTATTTTGGCTATTCGGGGTTCTTTGAGATTCATGTAAATTTTAGAATGAGTTTTTCTACTTTTGAAAAGTAAATGCCATTGGGATTTTGATAGGCATTTAAACTTCCTTAACCTTCCTTTGGCAATATTTGGTAGTTTTCAGTGTAGAAGTCTCCAACCTTCTTGGTTTAATTTATTCCTAAGTATTTTATTCTTTTTGATGCTATTTTAAGTGAAATTGTTTTTTAAATTTCCCTTTCAGATTTTTCATTGCTAACATGTAGAAATGCAACTGACTTTTATGTATTAATTTTTTATGCTGCAACTTCATTGAATTCTTTTTTTTTTTTTTTTTTTTTTTTTGCAGTTTTTGCCCGGGACTGGGTTTGAACCCACCACCTCCGGTATATGGGGTATATGGGGCCAGCCATACTCCTTTGAACTACAGGCACCACCCAACACTGAATTCATTTGTTAGCTCTAACTGCTTTTTTATGTGTGGAATCATTAGCATCCTCTACATATTTTTTTTAATGGTTTACATCGTGTTGATTAAGTTTTCTTCTACTCCTAGTTTATTGAATTTTTTTTTTTTTTTTTTTTTTTGAGACAGAGCCTCAACCTGTCACCCTGGGTAGAGTGCTGTGGCATCACAGCTCACAGCAACCTCCAATTCCTGGGCTCGAGCGGTTCTCCTGCCTCCGCCTCCCAAGCAGCTGGGACCATAGGCGCCCACCACAACGCCCGGCCATTTTTTTAGTTGCACCCGTTATTGTTGTTTGGTGGGCCCGGGCTGGATTCGAACCGCCAGCTCAGGTGTATGTGGCTGGCACCTTAGCTCGTTGAGCCACAGGCGCCGAGCCAATTTAGTGAATTTTTTAAAATTATGAATGGGTGTCAAATTTTACCAAATATTTTTTCTGTATCAATTGAAATGATCAAGTGTTCCCCCCCCCATTGTTCTCTCTCTCTCTTTTTATTTTTATTTATTTATTTATTTATTTGAGATATCATCTTGCTTTGTCACCCAGGCTGGAGAACAGTGGCACAATCATACCTCACTGCAGCCTTGAACTCCTACTCTCAAGAGATCCTGTTACCTCAGCCTCCTAAGAAGCTAGAGTTCAAGGGGCCTTCCTGCCTCAGCCTCCTAAGTAATCAGGACTACAGGTGCCCACCACCATGCCTGGCTAATTTTTAAAACGTTTTGGTATGCGGTCTCACTATGTTGCACAGGCTGGTCTTGAACTCCTGCCCTTGAGCAATCCTCCCATCTCACCCTCTCAAAATGCTGGGATTATAGGCATGAGCCACTGTGCCTGGCCTCTCTTAATGTGGTATCTTATACTGATTGATTTTTGTATGTCGAACCATCCTTGCTTCCTGGGGACAAATCCCACTTCATCATAGTATATAATGTTTTTCATGTGTTGCTGAGTTTACATTGTTAGTCTTATACTCAGAGTTTTCGCATATACATTCATAATGGATACTTGTCTGTATCCATTGTCGTTTTTTTTTTTTTCCTTGTAGTGTCTTTTTCTGGCTTCAGTATCAGGATAACATTTACCTTATAAAATGAGTTTGAAAGTTTTCTCTCTTCAATCTTTTGGAAGAACTTGAGAAGGATTGGTGTTAACTATTCTTTTTTTTTTTTTGTAGAGACAGAATTTCACTTTATCGCCCTTAGTAGAGTGCCATGGCGTCACACAGCTCACAGCAACCTCCAACTCCTGGGCTTAGGTGATTCTCTTCCCTCAGCCTCCCAAGTAGCTGGGACTACAGGCGCCCACCACAATGCCCAGCTATTTTTCTGTTTTGCAGTTGGGTCCGGGCTGGGTTTGAACCCGCCACCTTCGGTATATGGGGCCAGCGCCCTACTCCATGAGCCATAGGCGCTGCTCCCTATTCTTTAAATGTTTATTAGAATGGACTAGTGAAGCCATCTGGTCCTGAAGGGTGAATTTTTAAACCAACACCCCCACTTCCCCTGTGCTTCTGATGTACAGCTGGGTTTGGAATCAGCTCCCGAGAAGACCTGATTTAAACACCCTGGCATCTGACTCTTGATAAACTAGTAAACTTAGTAAACTAGTAAACTAAGAAAAAAAGTTTTGGGTAAGAAATGTCATAAAGCAGTCTGGGCAAGTTGACTCATGCCTGCAATCCAGCACTCTGGGAGGCCAAGGTGGGAAGATCACTTGAGCTCAGGCGTTCCAGACTAGACTGAACAGGAGTGAGACCCCATCTCTACCGAAAATAGAAAAATAAGCCTGACAATGTGGAGGGTGTCTGTAGTTCCAGCTACTCAGGAGGCTGAGGCAGGAGGTCCCCTTAAACCTAGGAGTTTGTGGCTGCTGTGAGCTAGGCTGATACCTCAGCAAGGTACCCCTAGTGACAGAATGAAACTATCCCAAAACAACAAAAGAAAAAAATGTTATGAAACTACCCAGCAGAAGAAGTACTTGCAGAAGAGAAATAAAGGCTAGGAGATGAATGAGACTCTGGGGAGAAGAAGAGGCTGATGGCCTCAGGCTCAGCAGGCGTTCCTGATGTAGGACTTTCACTCGTCACCCGACTGCATTTGCCTCTCTCCTCTCCCCAGACAGTGGTGCTCGGTCAGTAGCCACTGAGTTCTGGGCAATTCCTCCGTGTAAAAGAGGGTAAGGGGGGGAGGTGTGATGTGCAGAGTGCAATTCACAGGCGTCAGTCCGCCAGGGTGAAAGGCTCCTCTCTGAGCTTTAATAGGTCAAGCAGACCTGGAGGACATTTCCTGGCACAAATTGATTAATTTGAGGTTATTTTCATTAAGATATTTTTTTTGACCTACTCATGCGCAAAAGTCATAGACGATAGAATCATACCACGAAACTTAGCATTCCACAGAAAAGCTACTTTCCGATGTTTCCTTTGTCTTTTAAACTTAGTCTCTCTCCTCCCTGCCCCCATCTTCACTCAGGCACCAGGTTATGTTCTGGTAAAAACTTGCTCAGCCACTTGTGAAGAAAGAGGAATTAATTTAGTATTTGAATACTCAACAGACTGGTTTCCCTGGGGAGCAAGTAGCCAAGTAAATACCCAAGAGAGAACACGGGAAGGAGCAAAATGGCACCGAGCCCAGAACTGGAAGGCTTGGTCCTCCTGCAGCACCGCGGATGGGCACTCAGAGCCACATCCTCTCTCCAGGTGATTCACGCCGCCCACACCCAGCAGGGTGTAGAAACGTTTGACTGAAACCCGAATACAATAGTAAGAACCAGTCAAGCAGGTAAAACATTTCCTGGCTGTCAACCCAATAAAATGTGCAACTCTGCTGCAAGATGGAAGGAAGACGGAAGGGGGGGCGGTTCAGAAATACAGGCTTTATATAATCCCACAGGAACTAGGGATCTGCAAACAGGCTTCAAGATTTTAGTCCCACAGAGGGATTTCCATACATAAACACAGATGCACAAGGATGCTTCAAACAGAGATTGTGTTTGTTTTCTATTAAGAAGATGGGTATTTATATAGAGTTCAAGGACTGGAGTACATGACAATTCAGAAGAGGTAAGTTTCTTCTTTAAAACCCAAGATGTAGATAAACATTCATGCTATTCCTATTTCTACTTTTTTTTTTTTGCAGTTTTTGGCTGGGGCTGGCTTTGAACCCGCCACCTCTGGCATATGGGGCCAGTGCCCTACTCCTTTGAGCCACAGGTGCCGCCCTCCTATTTCTACCTTTTTCCTCCTTTCACCTTCTACTTCGGAATTGGAGAAGAGGAAGTGATAATAGCATCTCAGCAATTGAGAACTGGCTGACAGACTCAGGCCTGAAGGAGATGGTGGCATTAGCAAGGAAGCCTGTGATTAAAAATCTAAAACTTAAAACAGCTTGGCTTGGCGACTATAGCTCAGTGGCTAGGGTGCTGGCCACATACATCGGGGCTGGTGGGTTCAAACACAGCCCAGGCCTGCTCAACAAACAAACAAAAAACTTGGGAGCCTGAGGCAAGAGAGTCACTTAAGTCCAAGAGTTGGAGGTTGCTGTAAGCTGTGACACCATGGCACTCTTCTGAGGATGACAGAGTGAGACTCTGTCTCAAATAAAATAAATAAATAAAATAAAATAAAAATGTAAAACTTAAAACAACTATATACAAACCCAATACTCAAATATTCTAAGCTACTGTTACATCAGAAACGTTATTTCTCAAGACTGAGAAGGGCTAGTCAAACACGTTTTGGGCCTGCAAAGATGTATTTATCTGCAAGGCTGCCCAAACTCTGAGCCTGATGATCACCGTGGAGTCTCTGCTTCTTTATAAGAATTAAAAAAAGTCCCGAATAAACTCGCACTAGGTCATTGCCATTTGTCAGTAAACACTTAAGGGGTGTGCACTTGGCCCACACTGACCTGACCAGACCTACTTCAGCTTCCCTGAGCCTTCCCTGGATGGTAAACACGTCTAAGGGCATTGCTTCTCTCCCAATTCGGGAATTATACCCTTTTACATTTCAATATGGGGGTGCGTTGCCTTTGACACAGCGTTTGCCATAAGTAGGCACTAACACACAGGCTTAGAAGGAGCTGTCTGGGGAGCTCTGCTCCATAGTAGAGCAGTGCTCAGGAAGAGAAAAGTCGAGGCAGGCACTGAAGAAGCAAAAGGTTCTCTCAAGTGTGGGCTGCACCCCCAATGTGCAGGGAGGGAGCTGGGGACCTTTCTAGTTAAAACTTGCATCTGTATTGTTACGTGCTCTGAAAGTGAGCATGCAGTTCATCTAACACGACTCAACCTTGGAGACCCAAACGGGCTGGAGCGTGAGATACAGCCACCAGGACACATCAGAGCTCCCTGAGGGCAGCGCTTGCTGGTCACATCTGCATCTCCTGCCCCCAGGCCCCGCGATGGGCTCTCAATTTGATTTTTTAATCATATCCTTTCAGATTGCCCTAGTTTTTACTGTCTGAACCAACCTTTTGACATCAAAATCTAAGACTAGACTTTCATTTTAAACCCTCACGGCTCTAATGTTCAAGCTCCCCACTGTATTTAGACCCCGTCTCGATGCAGAAGGATAGAAAGGCTGGCTTCTGACTTCTGCTGTGTTCTCATGTGAGTCTAGTGAGCCTTAGATGACGTTCTGGGGGCTCAAAACATCCCTTCCTTCCCAGAAAACACAGAGAGGTAACACACAGCACCAGGACCTAGGCCCCGGCCTGGCCACCGTCCACCCTTCCAAACTTCTTTTCTCACTTTGAACCAAATCTCAGTATTCTCCTTCACCTACTTGGAGCCTGACTCTCTCACCAGTTCACTCAAACCTCAGATAACCTGTTAACAAATTTTCTCTGCTCAGATTATTGCAGTAGATGTTATAATGGACTTGCGTCTCGGTTGAGAGTCTGGCCTAGGGGCCACAGTGAGCTAGACGCACCATCTAGAACACAGGTGAACACAGATATCCCTGGAAGAGCTAACGGCTGCTCTGAGAAAATACAATGTTCTCCCAAAGTGTTTCCTTCTCCCCCAAAATACATTACGTGTGTCGCACCAGTATGGAGCCAGGTTTTCAGGGCACACATCTAATGCAAGGGGGATGCTCTGCAGAACTACCTTCAGAGCGGACTAACAATTCCGTCTAATTCTCCTTACACTCCATTTCTTCAAAGTGAGACAAACATTAGGCAAATTTTAACAGCTGCAGACTTTTGGAAATGACACGATGCTTCCCCTTGCACTGTATGTGACTTCTGAGTGAGACCGAGTACAGTATTATATTTCCTGCAGAACCTGGGAGCATCCATAAGCCTAGATTTCCAGTTGGTAACAGTTTGCCTGGCCCTATTCCATACAGGCTCTTTTGTAAAATGAATAAATAAAGTACTAAGTATAGAACACTCAGAAAGAAAGAAATCCAAGAGAAGCTAAACCCGCTCAGAGGGTTTTAACGTGCAGCCCAATAATCCACAGTGATTTGTGTAGCTTTCAGTCCAGCTCAAGAGCAGCTGGGCAAGCAGGTTGCAGGACCTAGCCCAGGGACAACGCTGGGCAGGAGTGGCCCTTCAGAAGTCGCCCGGTGGGACAGTTTCCTGGCTGTATTTATTCCCTTTGTCTTCAAGGTTCCCACCCTGAGATGAGCTCTCAGAGGATTTTATATAATGTACTCTGAAAAAATTGCTGCATTCATCATTAACGCTCCCTCCCCTTGAAAAAGCCACATTTCTAGTGGCAGGAGAGAAAATACTCATCGTCTCCTGTCATTCCTGGAAGCAGAGCTGAAGAAGTGTAACCCACCAGGCCTGTGAAGTTATGAAGTGGAGGAGGGTCCACAGCAGGTGAGGGAGGTCTCTCAGCAGGGCGCAGGAGCAGGGCTCCAGGTTTGTAGGGGGGCGTAAGTCACAGAACTGTTGTGCTTCAGACACATTGTTACCAAGACCAGATGGTTATGGCAATGGACCTTCTACTTTCTCTCTACTTCACTGATCTGGTCACTTGTAGAACTAAAACGTCTAGGTCTTCTTTCCGAAGAAGGCTACTATAATTTTGAAAAACGTAAACTTTCACTAACAAAACACTGGGTTGGAGAAAGCATTTTATTTTAATGTTGCTTTTATTAATATAAATGTGAACATGGAATACTTTACATCACCCCTAACTCATAAATTGAGTATTTGTCAAAAATTCATGTTTTTAAGCTGGTAATTTGGAAAGGTGAGAAATGTGGCTTGGTTCCCAGGCTATCTGCTTCCCACTGTGTCCCAGAGAAGCATTGTCAATGCGAGGTTCCCTAATCCCCTACAGATAACTCAGTTCTGTTAACAGCCCTCGCTGGATGGTTTGCCTATTACTCATTAACCCTACCAGCTCCTGGAGCCCAAAAGCTGAGCCTCACTTACCTTGGTATCCTCAGCACCTAGCACCTGCCAGGTCAGTGAGTGAACGAACAGAGTTCTGAGCCCTCCTCCCACCCTGTCAGTGGAAGGAGGAGGCTCTCCCCTTCCCTAAATAGGGCACAAGAAGGCTGCTATGGGTGTTCAGTGTGTGAGAGTGTGTGTGTGTGTGTGTGTGTGTGTGTGTGTGTGTGTGTATGAGATACCTGGTGCTGTGTAGGGTGAACAGAGAAGACATCCGAGGCCATTAGGAGAGGGATGGGGGTTGAGGCAACCCTCCTGCTACCCCAGTCCAGGGAATGTGGAGAGGAGCAGAAAACGTATAAAACACATTTCCAGGCCATACATAAGCTCATGGGATTGAGCTAGCATGGTATACATTGCTGACTGGCTGCCTGAATCCATCCTTTTCCTTCCTTGGGAAAGCCTGCATTTGGTCCCCACGGGGCCACGTGCTCTGGAAAGGGTACCGGAGCCAGGCCCTGAGGGGGTGGTCTTGATTCAACTCTGGCCAATGAGCTGGGAGAGGAATGTGGCGGGCAGGGGCATAGCTCTGGGAGAAGGGGCAGGCTGGGACCAATCACTCCTTTCCTCTGACGCTGGAAAACTTGCTATGATCTGATACTTGGAAATGCTGAGTCATGAGGAGACACACAGAAGGTGGCAGAGGGGAAAGACGGGCAGAATCTAGGTCTTCCATGATGTCACCAAGCCCTCAAATTCAGCCATCCTGGACCCAAACTGCCTCTGGCCACGCAAAACGGGACAGTAGATCCCTCTCTCGGTTAAGCCCGTTTGAGGGTTTCCGTGACTCAAAGTCACAGCGGTTGTGAATTTGTGAAGACCTGACAACTGCCTCGTCTCAGCGGCCTCGTCTAGTGACACGGCGACTTTGTCAAGATTTATTAGCCTTCCTAGGTATAGAGTGAACTAGGCTGGTAAATCCCCCAAATGTGGATTTTTTGATTCCTGGAATCAGCATTTACAATTAGTAAAAAACATTTAGGCTATTCTTACTTTAAGTGAATCCATGCCTGATTAGGCTGACATGCCAGCAGAGGTGCCTCTGCAAAGCGGCCTCGCTATTCAAATCTGTGACAGGTGGGTTCCATTTAAAGAAGCAGCTGGGACGTGGGACTCAGTAAGAAACTGGGCTGTGGGTGATATGCTACTTCATTTGTAACACAAACATTTGTTTTCAGTTGGAGTAGAAGTTCCATATTAATTAGAGACAGAATTGCTGACTTGACTTACAGAATGCAGACAAGAAATAGTCCTCATTTTTTACTTTAAATAGGGTGAGAGGGCTTGCGCTCAGGAGTTTGAGACCAGCCTGAGGAAGAGCAAGACTCTGTCTCTACTAAAGGCAGAAAAACTAGCCTGGGAGTCATGGCATACAACTGTAGTCCCAGCTACTTGGGAGGCTGAGGCAGGAGGATCACTTGAGCTCAAGAGTTTGAGGTTGCTGTGAGCTACAATGATGCCACAGCACTCTACCCAAGGTGAAAGAGTGAAATTCTGTCTCAAAAAATACATACATACATAAAATAAATAGGGTGAGAGGCTGGGCATGGTGGCTCACACCTGTAATCCCAGCACTCTGGGAGGCTGAGGAAAGTGGATCACTTGAGCTCAGTCAGGAGTTTGAAACCAGCCTGAGCTTTAGACCCACCTCTACTAAAAATAGAAAAACTAGTAGGGGGTTGGGCTTGGGTGCCTGTAGTCTCAGCTGCTTGGGAAGCTGAGACAGGAGGATCGTTTGAGTCCAGGAGTTTGAGGTTGCTGTAAGCTATGATGACCCCAGTGCATTCTACTCAGAGGGACAAAGTAAGACTCAGTCTCAATCAATCAATCAATCAATCAATATTTAAAAGAGCGAGAAAAGAAGAAGTGCCATTTATACTAGAATAGCTTAGAAACAAGATGGCATCTCTTCTGAAACTTTAAGGAATCAGAAGAGAGTGACACCAAACACAAATCCAATTAACCCTTCTATTTGGCAGCTGATAGCCTTTTGGAACTTCTATTTTATTTTTCCCCTCATTAATATTAGATGTTGTTGACAAGACTATAAAAAAACTATTAATTTTTTAAATCCCCCTCCTATCCCTTTAGTAACCCATCTCCCATCTCCATTTGAGCAAACAGGCTCTGTGCATTCTCTTCTCAAACGAGGTTTGCGGCAGGGCAGAAAGCAGCACAAGTTGCCTGTGGGACATTTTCCTTCTTGAATTTTGTTTTCATAAGCTTAAGCCACTAATTGATTTATTAGCTGGAGGTAGGGGACCCTCTGTGGGAAATATGAAGAAAGGGGAATGGTCATCGGACTAAGAGTCCCGGAGACAAAGAGGGATAGAATTCTCCAGGTTCCCTGGCCATCGGGGCCTAGGAGGCCCCCGTAACAGCGCCCTGAGGAGGTGACCAGATCTTCCAATTTGCAGCTTTGTGGTTCAAGACAAAGCTGCAAACTTTTTTATTTATTTTCTGCCTGGAAGACTGAGCTCCAGGCAGCAGGCAGGATACAGATCCCCATGCTTCAAATACTGCAGGGGGAAAATAGCCAGCAGATGAAGGGACAGACTGGCCACTGATACAATCCTTGACTGATGACCAGAGGCCCCCCATACCTTCGCACCCTGGGTTTCCAAACAATCTTGTGATGAGGGGGGCTCAGGAGACAGTCTAATATTCCTGGGGACCCATTTCCTTATTGCCAGGTTGGAAAAGGCAAAGGTGAAATTAAGTGGATTTAAATATGTATTAAAAAACCCTCAGGGTGGCACCTGTGGTTCAAAGTAGTAGGGCTCCGGCCCCATATGCTGGAGGTAGCGGGTTCAAACTCAGCCCCAGCCAAAAACTGCAAAAAAAAAAAAAAAGGCCCTCAGTGCCCCCTTGCTACCTACATCTGTGGCCTGGGATTCATATCTACAAATATTGACTATTTGTAGGTAGGAATCCCCTGCTCAGTGAAATTTATCTCTACTTAAAGTTAGTTTCGTCCACTTTGCAAAGATACCAGTAACCCTTAACTTAAAACCCTTAACTCTGGCCAGTCTTCAAATCTAAAAGTACAGCTGCCCTCCTGCAGAAGGGCATACCCGGCTTCCTGCCAGACCATTCTAGAGAGTCCAGCTAGCAGCACCCGGACAGCTCTTTAGATTTGAAGACAGGAACAGTCTTCAAATGTTCCCATAGCCCAATCTAACTTGTGGCTGTGAGCACACGAAGCCAGCCTTGGCTAACCTTACTGAAGCTGGATGTCTTGGAAGAATCCTGAAGGGATCACAGGATGGATGGGAGGGCTAGAGAACAAGGCTCAGGGAATGAGCTGGAAACCAAGAGAGTCTGGGCACCCAGGACAATGCCAAGGTCATAGGACAAGAGAGTCTGCCTGCACCCAGACCTCACCCCCACAGGGGGACACCACCACTGGTGGCTTCTGAACTACTCTTAAACCTCTATTTCTTCCCTTAATATTCCTGCATCCAGAGCAGAGGGTCTGCCTGGCTGAGCCTGAGTCCTGCACCATACCCTGAAGTCCCTGAATACAGTGTAGGGCACCACATCACCCCAAAGCCATGTGCATGGGGAATTCCCTGTGAATTGGAGCAAAAACTAAACAAATCTGTCCACCGTATTCCCAACCCTTTAGGAAGAACTAAAGGGTGGTCAAGATTTGAAAACTCCAGCTTTCATAATGACCTTGGAAATGTACTCACCTTATTTTCCAGAATTACACCCTATAAAAGTTTTATGCAGGCTCATAATTTCACTCCAAGATCAATTTGTAGCCCTTGACCCTGATTCCTGCCCTGGACTTGGCCCTGCTCGGTGGCCCTGGCTTGCTTCCTCTGCTGAGTTTAGTGATTCCCTGGTCTCAGGGCCTGAAGGCCTGTCAGCACCTAAGTTCCTACAAACCTCCCCACTTCATCCCACTTCCTACATTCACCCTTGTGTACACTGGTCCTAACGGCTTCCTGGTGATGTTAAGAGGAAAGATAAATGTAAGGACCACAGATTTAGAAGGCTATTTTGGTCTCCCTTCTTATAGGCAGAACTAAATTCTCAGAAAAACAGGAATATGGCCTATTTTTGAAGCTCTTCAGAAGTGGGAAAACACTATTCTTGATATATCCCAGAGAAAATAAGGCGCAAGCTGTGTTTGAAGATTCAGTAGAAAACAGAGAACGCTTGATAAAAACAGGGGGAGGAAGATATTTGTAGAATGTCTCCAAATCTGTCCAAGGAAGAAGCTGTCCAAGGGATGAGCCAGCGGCTGGGGACTCATCATCCTCGTGTCTGTGACTGGCCCTCACTGCTACTGCAGTTTGGGGTGAGGAATGCAGCAAGCAGGTAGAGCTGTGGCAGGGGTCCAGGTGGAGGGGTTCCTCTCTGACATCTGGCAACTAGGAGCACCATAATTATAATTTATAAAGGTGCTTCCCAAGTGGGGAAGCCTTGGGATTTGCGTCTGAAAAAAGAATCTTCTTTTCCTAGAGGAATCCAGGATGTAATAGAGAAGACTAATGTTTAGGAAAGGAGGAAACTCAGTTAAGTCCAAGGGCATAGTCAAACCTACCACTGTGCGACAGTGAGTTCCCCAAAGTCTTGGAAAGTATTTATAATGTATAAATGCAGCCTGAGCAAGAGCAAGATCCCGTCTCTACTAAAAATACAAAAATGAGCCAGGTGTGGTGGCGGGTGCCTGTAGTCCCAGCTACTCGGGAGGCTGAGGCAAGAGAATCGCTTGAGCCCAAGAGTCTGAGGTTGGCGTGAGCTACGATGCCATGGCACTCTACTCAGGGCTACAGAATGAGACTCTGTTTAAAAAAAAACAACAAAAATTATAAATGACCAATAAATGCTTATTAACTCATTTTCTTTCAAAAGAATAAAGTTGGGAAATTTTCAGCGAAGGAAAACACTTTATCGGTGCTTCTTGTTTTAATTTTGCTGAACTCTTTTGCATAGTCCTGTCCATATTTAAGGGTCTCATGTTGTTGCTTTGCTCAAATGAAAGGCAATGTCCCCCTGGATGAGCCCAGTTCCCCTGTTGCCAGCCTGCATGGAACTGAACATGCCCGTTAGCAGGATCTTGAGAGCCACAGCACCAGGGACCTCAGAGCTGGCCACTGACCAGCGAGAGACAAGTTCTGGTCGGTCAGAGCTGAGGTTTGGAAAGTTACTTGTACCCAAGCCTGAGGTGTGGTGTTGAGGCCAGGACACGAACAGACAGGTGCCTGCTGAGTTCTGAGGCTGCTCAGAAACGGAAAACCTGGGGCAAAGGTGAGATGCCTCAGAGAAAACTAGAGCTGAGTTTTTTTTTTATTTTATTTTATTTTATTTTTTTTTTTTAATACATGTATTTTATTATTCTTCATTACATTATTTCCCCCCCCCCCACCCGTCCGTGATAAGACAGAATTGATTTACAGAAAAGAATACAGAAAACACCAAAGCTCCTGGTAGTGGGAGAGATTTCAA
>CAUYRH010016873.1:0-11189 GCA_963574655.1 Perodicticus potto | reverse complement strand
TTAATGGTGAAAGGTGTGGGTCCAGTTTCAGTCTTCGACAGGTCGCCAGCCAGTTCACAGAAAATAAATATATAAATAAATAAAAATAAATAAATCAAGGTGGAAGAAATGACAAATCTCCCATGCAGAAGCATTTCATATAATTTATATCAAAACTCCACCCTCAAGAAAGTGAGGCATAAACTTCCAAATCCCCTCAATAGACTGTGCATAGTAACTTCCATGTAAAGGCTACGGTATGGGCAGTTGGGCATAAGAATAACTTAACAGTGGAGTAATCTAACAAACACTCTCTTGGCCAGGTGACCAGAATCAACATTATCAGTGATAAGTCATCTTCAGAACATGTACTCTTGACAGGATGTGATGAAATTGATATTTTTTACCATTCACACCCCTGGAGTCTTCCTCCCAGCAAAACATGTAACTCTAATCATGAGAAAAACATCAGATGACCCTCATCTGAGAAATATTTTTAGAGAGCTCCCGAATAGGACTTCTCCAAAATATTAAGATCATCCAAACACAGAAATTCTGAGAAACGTCTCGGCAGATTTAATATGCTATACTTAGTGGGATCCTTATACATTTCAGGTAAAAACTAAGGAAATCTAAAAGTATGAACCTTAGTTAACAACATACCAACATTACTTCTTTAACTGTAACAGGTACATCATGTCAACGTAAGATATTACTATAAAACAAGATGAGTGTAGACTATTATCTCCACAAATTCATCAGTGCATTTAAAACTACTCTAAAATGAAAAAAAAAAAAATTTAAATCGAACAATGACTAAAATCATTCCATGGTTCCCTTGAGTGTTGTTTTCTATTTATTTTGTATACATTTACATTCTATTTCAGATGTTCCTGAATATTTTTTCAATTTCTAAAATATATATGTGTTTCCCCTTGTTATACAAAACTACTTAAATCATCTCCTTGGCAGCAAATATTATAGATGAAGTTACCATAATTTACTCAGTCCTGCATTTCAACTCTTTTTAAAAATCTCTCTATAAAACATCTCCCTCTTAGGAGAGTATTTCTTAAGAATTTGATACAGGTTTCTTTCTTTCTTTTTCTTTTTTTTAACACTAATTGTCCAAGATGAGTATCAGTGATGTGGACATTTGAAGGGCAGAGAGTCGGAAACAGTAGTATGTGTTAACCACTGTGCTTTTCCATTTTTCACGTAGGGAAATGGACTGGTTCCTGTTGGTTAAAATGTCATTTTCAAGTTAGTGGAGCTAGGATGGCATTTGGGATTCTGTGTTTACAACACTCTCCCAGGTGATGCTGATTCTTCAGGAGCCGTGGACCCTGCCTTGAATAGCCAGACTGTGTCTGGATCTAGGTGAACTGGATTAATCCTCAGCTTCACCATTTCTGTCTCTTGTATGACTTTCAAACATCACACGCTATCGAAGAGACACATGCCCTACTTGTTCTACTTTCAACCTTTGGCTGCCGTGAATTAAATCATGAATGGACAAGTTGTCTGTGAACTCTGAAACATTTAGTCTAAGTACATTTGCTTCCTTGCTCTCTCTTTTTCTGCCTCTCTCTCACTGCAAAATTCACCAAGGTAAAGCCTCCCACATTGCACCTTTTGCAAAAATGTCTCAATGACAAAGATGGCAACATTAGCCACTAAGACATGCAAGAAATAGCTGCAGTACTATTAACGTTCTTACAGTTCTTGTTGCCAAGAGTCAGACCGTTTAATCCTCATTAGGACCGATATCATTAAGGGAAGGAGTTAGGAGACATAATGGCAATAAAACCTGAGCCTTGTTTTCAAGGAAATTGACATTCTTAGCAGAGCTGGGCAGGGTACGGGTCGTTAGGAATGGTAGAATCATCATTAAGCAACAGAGAGTCAATCACAGTGAGGACAGCAGGCGAATCTTGTGTTTTCCCAGAAACCGTTGCTCTCAGCAGCACGCTCCCATCAGGGGCTCATGAAAATATTCTTACCAAAATAAACAGGCATGTTGGCTTTGGCATTTTCTGTCCTTGGGATGTGATTGTCAAGTTGTCAAGTAACACGAGAACCAAGTGTCATAGAATCTACTCAGATCTAACGTAACCTCACAGCAAGAAAAGCACAATTTATTTCATTTATTTAATTGACTGGAAACTAATTAAGTGAAGTATATTGTCTTGTTATAAAGCTTTTGCCAGTACTGGTAAGTGGATGGATGGATGGATGGATGGATGGTTGGATGGATGGATGAATGGGTTAAGAAGTGAAAAAATAAGTACATGAATTAAGATGTGGATGAATGAGGATTTGATAGACCCAATCACTTGGGATTTGGTGAATAATATAATTACATTTTTAACATTCCAGAAACTCCCATTAAATCTAAGCTTCTAACTAGTACATGCAGAATGATAAACCTAAAGAAAAGTAAGCAAATAGAATTTACCTGCACATGGATTTTGAAATTGGGAAATGAATGAAAAAAAAATTGGCAAAAGACTAGATTGAAAAATCTGAGGGTAGAAGTCAGTCTGTTTTATCTATAACTCTGTGTCTAGCACTAAGTACAGTTTTGGATACACACACAATAAACATTTAAATTATTGAATGAAGTAATGAACAGATAATTAACAATAGTTGTGCTAAGACTTCAGAGTGTGTAAGAAAAATTTATGAAGTATGTATGGAGGCTCCATTTCTAAAAATTCTTCTGTAGGTTTGGGGTGAGACCAAGATACTTGCTTCTTTGGTAAATATCCCTGGATGACCTGAATGGAGTCCCATAAAGAAATCCCAGCCAATGCTTTATAAGAAGTTCTTTCTAGGTGGCTTCAATAAGGCCCTTTCATTGTGACTCTGACTGTTTTAAAGCTCAATACTGAAACCTGATCTTTGATTTCAAGTTCAGATCTTTGTTGCAGGTTTGCCACTGCTTGAGTAGATAATTCTATAAACAAGTTCCATTTAAAACTATACTGTATATTCAGAGATGTTGATGCCCCAATCCTTTTCTGAGATATCATTTAGGATGGCTGTTCACAACCCTGGATCAATGCTGATGGAAAGGGTGTAAAAAGAATGATGCCTGGGACATACATAAGTCAGCTAAATTACAAATCTGCAGATGGGCTAAGGCAGCAGTTCTCAACCTGTAGGTCATGGCCCACAGGAACTATATTAAAGGGCCATGGCATTAGAAAGGTTGAGAACCATTAGGCTAAGGGCTCAGTATACAGAACAGGTGTCCTCAATACAACCAGCTTTAAGGACCTGCCTTTTCAGCACCTGCACTGCTTTCAATTCAGTTCCACATATCCCTTTTCTGCTTCTCTGCCATTGGTTGTTTTATTTTCTAAAATCTGCTGGATTTTAAACAATTTCTATCATTAATTCCAGTCAAAAGCAGGGAAAAGGTCTACTGCATTAAAACGAAACAGAGAAGAAATGAACTGGGAAAGAATCCATTTTTGAAAATGTAGCTTCCTGCCATTTACTTTTATTTAATAATTTAGTTTGGCAAGCCCACAGAATGTTCCATTGTCACACAGCTTTGAATTTGGAAGGGAGGGGAAAAGTTTTGCAAATCTTTTTTATTTTTTATTTTTTTAAACAAAATATACTGGTCTCTTGCTAGTCTGCCCTTGAACCTTAAAGTGGCACCACTGCCTGGATTGTATTCTCAGAAGGATGAGGGGTGTTCTCAGATTCACAGCCTCCATTTATTAATCAAATATTTTATATATCTCCTACCTTGCTCCAAAACAGATTGAGGGACCATTCAAATGTTAACTCATGACGTAAAGGGAACATGCATTGGAAGCAGATGATGATATTAAGGCAAAGAAAAACAAGGACATACCCATAAAAGTGAAGCCAAGTATGGATTCACTTACCCACTTTTTCTCTGCCCTATAGGAGGTTGCAAACACCTCTAACCAACCAACCTTTGCCAGCCTTAGTCATCTTCTTTGGATGCTGATTTAATCAACTCAACTCCACCTCTCCCCTGGGACACGTTGCACCTAATTCTATGCCTAACATTTCTGCCCCTGCTGAGACTGTCCACCAGGATCTCCTGGAGCTCATAAAAAGCCCAAGATTGCTGGGCTTGTCCACCTGAATTTTTGGTTCAGTAGGTCTGGGTGAGGCCTAAGAACCTGACGTTTCCCCTGACTTACAAGGAAGGCCGTGTTCTGGCTTCCACTGTCTTCTTTAGGTCCCTTCTCAACTCTGCCACCGAGTTCCTGCTCCAGTGACCCTTGCCCTGTTTCTCAAGGAGCCATACTCCATTCTGCTCCAAGCCCTATGGTCATACATGGCCTGTCCTGTCATCCCCAACACTCTATTTGTCAGTTCTTGAGCTATTGTCATTGTCTCAGGGAAGCTCTTAGGCGTCTTGTTCCTTGATTTATATCCTCACAGAACGATGTTTCTGTCCAACATTTATCTCAATTGGGCATCACACATTCAGGTGTGTAATGTGTGGATATGTGTTTTGTTTTGTTTTTTGTCCTTCTCTGGACTCCAAGCACCATGAGAATGGCAGTTATGTTTGTTTTTATGCATGGATTTCCTCAACTCCTAGAACATAACTTGGGGTAGAGGGAAGCCATAATGGAATAAGGTTGTATATGCTTGAAAAGTTTGGAATTCACACTTAGCCCTAAGTTTCTGTACACAATTTGAAAAGAAGGAAGAGAGAGTGGGAAGGAAGGGAGTCAGGTAGAGAGGAAAGGAGACAAAGAGAAAAGGGAAAGAAGGAAGAAAAGAAGGAAAGAAAGGAAGGAAGAAAGAGAAGAAGGGAAGGATAGATAGAAGGAAGAAATGGAGGGAGGGAAGGAAGAAGGAAAGACAGAGAAGTAGGGAAGGAAGGACAATTATATAATTCACAGTCTTCCTATTAACTATAAGTAGCAAGAACATTAATTGTTAAGAACTTTTGCAACCAATTGTTAAACTGGGGTGAGGAATGCATGACTCCAGTATCCTGCTTAGCCAAAGTAACAAAGCATGCATAGATATCATCCCTACTGCAAAGCTAGTAGGCAGTGTGGGTCCAGCCCTTCTCTCAGGTCCCAGTGCAGGCCAGGAGAAGATTCCCAAAGCACAATGTGGTGGTGATGGGAGGACGGAATGGAACAATCTACAGGTGCGATGCTGATGGTTGATGGTCTGGCTTAATCCAGAGTTGATCTAGAGTCATCAGAGGAACAGATGGATTCTTTATACTCATGGCCATGGTCCAAGATTATTTTGTCTCCCTACCAAACCTTTGAAAGGTATTGGACGCACCACTGTGTCAGAGTGGGGTTTCATGGAGGAGTGAAGCCATATGCTTTACAGTTGGCCCAGATGAGACACCTGGACCTCAGACAGGCTGCCCACAGCCTGGTGGGTTAGACAGAATTACATCTAGGATGAATGTAATATTCAATTCTGGCCTCCCTGATCTAGCTTAATTTTTTTACCCTCCAACTTTGTTATAGAAAGCACCTGTGGATGCCCAAAGATAAGTGGAGTGGGAAGAATATGGACTGAGCACAGATCTCAGTAACCTAGGTTCAAATCCTGCCTCTGTGTACTTTTAAGGAAATAATGTAAACCAGCCTGTCGTGTACTCTTATGAATATATGAATATTATATATTATGCTATGTTTGTTATCTTTCATCATTCAGGATTTTAATCGCCTATTATTTCAAGGACCCAAAGCTCAATACACCTCACAAAGTGATATAACAGGAATTGTTATTTATGAGGCAAAGCAGATTTGAGGCCAGGCCAATCCTGGCTACTGGCCTTTGTTCTTGTTCCCTCATATGCCTTGGGAAAGACCCAAAGAATGATATTTGAAAAATTTAAAAAGAAAAAAGGAAAAGTGATTCCCCAGATTCTGGTGGATGACAGGGCTCAGAAGAGTCAGGCTGCCAATTGGTCCCCACTGGGTGGTGGCAGGGCAGGCAGGTGGGACCCACCTCAGAAGCTTTTGTTCACAGCTGAGCCCTGCCACAGGAGGCTCTCATGAACACCTTGCAACTCAGGTATTAACCTGGCTTGCTGAGCTGCCAGAACCTCTCCCCAGTGGTTTCTGCAAAGAGTTTTAAGTTTGTCAGCTCATTTTTCACTTGCAGTATTAACTCCAGAAATGGCAAATGGTCTTGGGTTGCCCCCAACTCTGATGAGTGCACAGAACACTTTTTAACAGAATTTTCCATTTTTAATATTGGTTGGAGTCAAATAGCATTTAATGGGCATTGGGAGACACAGTGTTGACCTGACTCTGCCCCTCCAAGGGCATTCAAGGAGAGGGAATGGCATGCAACTAGGGTGTACAGAAAACATTCAGAAACTCTGCCTAGCTAGAGCATCTGCAGTACCAGGCTAGGTAACGGGGAATGAGGTCAGGCAAGGATGTCAGGGCCCTTCTTATTCCAGGGTTGGTCTTTCTTTCCTAAGGCACAAGAAATCAGCACATGTGAGGAGGGCATAGAGGTGCTGGGACAATCTGATCATGTTCACGAAATCACTTTATTCTGGCAGTCATTATGAAGGATGGAGATGATACTACAGACAAAAGTAAACAAAACACCAGTTAGGAGTTTGTTATGGAAATTTAGATTTTTGAATTTCATACAGATATATTTTTTCCTTATGTGAATGTCTGAAATGCTTTGATCATGCCTATGCGTGTGTGTGTGTACATGTCCTCATACATATGGTTTAAACATAGAAATCAGAGTGAGGATAGAGAACAGTCATTAAAATGAGAAGGCCATCAGCCCACAGAAAAGTCAACTGGTGAGAAGAAATGGGAACAGAGCAGGTCTTTAATTTGCTCACTTGTATGTCTAGGTAGGTGAGGAAATTATCATGAGGGTTGCTTTAAACAAATGCTTTTCCTTGGCCAAGCATGATGCCTTACCCCTGTAATCCTAGCACTCTGGGAGGCTGAGGTAGGTGGATTGCTTGAGCTCAGGAGTTCAAGACCAGTCTGAGGAAGAGCTAGACCCCCTCTCTACTAAAAATAGAAAAATTAGCTGGGTGTTGTGGCGGGTGTCTATAGTCCCAGTTACTCGGGAGGCTGAAGCAAGAGGATCGCTCAAGCCCAGGAGATTGAGGTTGCTGTGAGTTGTTATACCAAAGCACTCTACCCAGGGTGACAGAGTAAAACTGTGTCTCAGAGGAAAAATAAAAAAGAGGGTGAGGCAAGAGGATCCCTTGAGCCCAGTAGTTTGAGGTGAGCTATAATGAGCTATAATGACACCATGGCGCTCAAGCCAGGGCAACAGAATAAGATGGCACTCAAGCCAGGGCAACAGAATAAGACTCTGTCTAAAACACACACACACACACAAATGCCTTTCCCTCCAAGATCTTGCTTTTACCATTTGTAATATTAGAATAATGGAAAGCAGAATTTTCCTGGGGTAGAGGGAGAATATTTGATCTCTGCTACAACCACAGTCATGGCTGAGATAGCCTTCTCATCACCAAGAAGCAGCGACATTTGGGGGAGGAGAAAGCTGGTGATTTGAATCTGCAGCACAGAGATTTGCATACAAATATTTTAAAACCAAGGCTAATGCTTATGGGCATGTTTCATCTTTGAATACTAGAACGAGAACTTCTTCTAAAGAAAATAATTCCAGAGTCCAGCTTCTCAGTGTGCCTATTTAATGGAAAATTTAACCAAAGACACCATTCTCCAAAATGTTGAGTTCTCTGTGGCACGTACGTATCCCTGAGCTAGTCTTATGTCCTTAGGCAATTTACATTAATTTTCACAGTTGTCAGTTCCTCAGATCTAAAATGGGGTTATTAATGCTGATCTATTCAGACTTCAGTGAAGATAGAGAGAAAGAGAGTGAGTAAAATTACAATCCAAAGAGTGTGACGTATGGAAGGGCTCATTTGCAGTCATTTCTTCCATTCTGCTGTTTGGAAGATGAAGAAGTGTTGATTTGGAGTCAAATAGGCCTGAAGTCTGTGTTGCGAATCTGGGTAATTCATGTTCCCTGAGCCTCAATTTTCTCATCTGTAAAATGGAGTTAGAAGGAGCTCCTTTACATGGCTGATGAAGTATAGACAATATTCTGTTTTCATTTCTCCTCCTTCAACGTCCATCGGCTTTTATGAAAAGAGCTTTGATACAAAGCAAGGCATGGTTACAAGACATTTTCTCAGACAATAATATTCAACCAAGGAATAGAAGAACCAGAACAGTCTCTTTTTAACTAAGTTAATTGGTGAGGAATACCTGGGAGAGACAGCCTCTTTAGCTCTAAAGAATTGGGAGAGGAGCCAAGTTTAAATGTTTTCTTTTTTGCATAATTTATTATATAATAAGATTATATCAATGCAATTAACAGCAAACATTATATCTGAGCATTGATTAAATACTATGCTGCAGATACAATAGTAGGTTTTGAAAGAAATAGAGGAAGAAAGGAGAAGAAAATTACAATCTCTCACCTAATGCCGTCAGGGTAAGCAACCCACTGGAAAATAAGAGTAGGCAGTTAAATCGATCATTCAAATAGCATATTGGTGCCAGTGTACAAAAACCTATGTCTTTGTTCTTTCTTTTCCTTGGATAGCCAATATTTACTTGCCAAAGAGTTAATTCTTCAGTTACGAATACACCCAACAACGTCCAATGTTTGAAGAAAAAGTAAACCTTAGGGTTAGCAGGAGGCTGTGCTGTCCAAGAGCAGCTCACATAGGGACATGAAAAAGACCTTGAACATCTATAAAACATGGGCCCCCTACCCAGCGAGGCAGAATGCATTTTCTATTTCTAAACAAACTTTAATATTTTTCATCTGGAGTTATTTCTATACTGTCAGCAGAAAAAAAATCTTTACATGTGGTTGTGTATTTATGAGTGAGTTTTATCTCTAAACAGATTTGTAACTAAAAACAGAAATATCTTTTTATGGGAGACAGCTGGTTGGGAGATTAAAGATACACATGGACAGAGAGGGGCTCAAATTAACAAACATTCCTAGACATAGAATGTCTGTGAGTATTAGGACTCTTCTAACTTGTGACCTAAAAAACATCTAACCCCCACCAATTTCCCAGCATAGGTTTCGGCCTATTTGGCATTTAGAAGAAAATAAATCTTGGAAAGCCTACTGCAGAGCTATAACTCTTCCAGATTTCAAGGAATCATAGATAACTATAAATACTAGATGAGCAAAAAATTCCTAAATATGTACCTTCATTTATGGGATTCAGAAAAAAAAAAAAAAAAGAATATTAACTAGTCGAATCAGGCCAATTTTGGGTTCACTTTCTCCCTCTTGGAATACAAAAAGATGTATGTCTGGAACTTGGATTTGATCTCCAGATTTCAAGCATCTGCCACATGTTTGTGCTGACAGTGTGCTGTAGTTGCAATAAAACTATTCCTGGGTTTATTTTCCAAAGGGTACTAGCAAACATGCCTTTATAAACAACATTTTTATTGAGGCTGGGTATAACCCTTTGAATCTGGCAAACCAATTCCTAAATTGTATTTAGGACACCAACAATCAAAAACATCTTCAGTTAGAGTCTTTCTACTTTAGGAAGGAAATTTTAGATAAATGGCCAGAGCTCAGGTTGACTTCGGCTGAGGCTGTGGTCACCGCCATGGGAACTTCGTTGGAAAGAGTTTGAGGGTTTAAAAGCAAGGGCTCTCAAGTGGTGAGAGCAGGCTGTCCCAACTCAAATCATGTGTGTTTTTAAGTTGATTTAATTCCTGGAATCATCTGAACACATCACAGAGTTGGCTATACGCAATGATTTGGGTGGTGAAACCAAAGTTGCAATCATCAGGATTGGCTGATCCTGGAGGTATATGGCCAAGTTCATTTCCCACACTCTCTCTCTTGGTCTAGCTGGCTATTTCTCAAAATTTTATTGTTAGAATTGACTTATATTTAAAAAAAAATTTCGTAAAGGAATTTTATGCCTCTCTCATAAGTGGAAAACCATATCAATCATCATGAGTAAAATGTTGTGTGAACATAAATACATTCAATAAAAATAAGAAATTGTTGCTTCCTGAAGGTCATTAAGAATGATGTCTGCACTTTTGTGGTAGTGGTGATGGTGGTAGTTTCAAAGGAGGTTAGAAGGGCTTAGATAGGTGTTAAACACAAATTAATAAATTGAATGGACTGGTTCTGAAAAAGTTACATATCATTGGGATTGACAGCATATATTCAATATGGTGTGTTCATACTACTATGAGCACTCATCTTTAATACCATCAGGGGTTTGTATTACAAGCTTCTTGTCTAGTAGACAGCTGCCATTATTATACTGAAGCCATAACACTTGGTAAGTCCTAACTCTTTAAGAGATTATCACTCATTAGCACCTAGGAGTGGATGCGGTCTAGACCCTTTTCTGAGTTTGTTCCTGTCATCAACCCTGTCTGTTTTGTCTTCCTCATTCTGGGGCACAGGCAAAGGGGAAACCTTCACTCTCTTATATCTCCACACTTTTCCTTATGTTGGTTCCACAGTCTAGAAAATACAAGACTCCTCAAAACAGTCCTTCTTCCCACAAACACATCTTGGTCCATCTAGACAACTCCCACTCGCCCAGCAAGTCTCAAAGACTCTTTAGAGAAAATGCTCTTCATGCTAGATGCTGAACATGTAACCCTTTGAAGAATTTATTAATCAAAAGTATTTTCTTAAAGGAATAAAGATATGAACACAAGGGCGATTATTTTAGCATTGTTTGAAAGAGTAACACTGGAAATATTAATAGCATACCTAAATGTGGGATGGATTAAGTAAGTTGGTTTACCCATAACATAAAATATTCTAAAGTGGTCAAAAAAATGGCACCATTAGAGATGTTGGCGTGGATGTGGAGAAAAGGGAACACTTCTACATTGCTAGTGTGAATGCAAACTAATACATTCCTTTTGGAAAGATATTTGGAGAATAATTAGAAATATAAAAATAGATCTGCCATTCGATCCTATAATTCCTTTATTAGGTATATATCCAGAAGACCAAAAATCACATCATAATAAATATGTATGTACCAGAATGTTTATTGCAGCCCAATTCATAATTGCTAAGTTGTGGAAGAAGCCCAAATGCCCATCGACCCATGAATGGATTAATAAATTGTGGTACATGTATACCATGGAATACTATGCAGCCTTAAAGAAAGATGGAGACTTTACCTCTTT
>CAUYRH010016871.1:0-14505 GCA_963574655.1 Perodicticus potto | reverse complement strand
CAAGAAACTTTACTCTCAGAAAAATGAAAATCCGAAGGAAATTAACCAATACTTGGAAGCATGCCACCTACCAAGACTCAGCCAGAACATATTGGAAACTTTGAACAGGCTTATATCAAGTTCTGAAATAGCATCAGCTGTAAAAAATCTCCCTAAAAAGAAAAGCCTGGGACCAGATGGCTTCACGTCAGAATTTTACCAAACCTTTAAGGAAGAACTAGTACCTATATTACTAAACCTCTTCCAAAATATAGAAAAAGAAGGAATACTACTCAACACATTCTATGAAGTAAACATCACCTTGATCCCTAAACCAGGGAGAGACCAAACAAGAAAAGAAAACTATAGACCAATATAACTAATGAATATTGATGCAAAAATATTTAACAAGATACTAACAAACAGAATCCAGTAACACATCAAACTAATTATACATCATGACCAAGTGGGCTTTTCCCAGGGTCTCAAGGCTGGTTCAATATACGTAAATCTATAAATGTAATTCAGCACTTAAACAAATTAAAAAATAAAGACCATATGATTCTCCCAATTGATGCAGAAAAAGCTTTTGACAATATCCAGCATCCCTTCATGATCAGAACAATTAAAAAAATTGGTATAGAAGGGACATTTCTTAAACTGATAGAGGCGATCTACAGCACAATCACAGCCAATATCGTACTGAATGGAGTTAAATTGAAACCATTTCCACTTAGATAAGGAACCAGGCAAGGTTGCCCATTGTCCCCATTGCTCTTGAACATTTTAATGGAAGTTTTACCCATTGTAATCAGGGAAGAAAAGGCGATCAAGGGTATCCATATAGGGTCACAAGAGATCAAACTTTCACTCTTCACAGATGATATGACAGTATATCTGGAAAACACCAGGGACTCTACTAAAAAACTTTTAGAAGTGATCAAGGAATACAGCAATGTCTCAGGCTACAAAATCAACACCCATAAATCTGTAGCCTTTATATATACCAACAATAGCCAAGCTGAAAAAACAGTCAAGGACTCTATTCTTTTCCCAGTAGTGCCAAAGAAGATGAAATATTGGGGAGTTTACCTATCA
Source organism: Perodicticus potto (assembly GCA_963574655.1). NCBI lineage: Eukaryota > Metazoa > Chordata > Mammalia > Primates > Lorisidae > Perodicticus > Perodicticus potto. The sequence goes on along the minus strand of CAUYRH010016871.1, from coordinate 13,428 downwards.
AACGATTGGAAAGATCTCTATAAAGAGAACTATGAAACTTTAAGAAAAGAAATAGCTGAAAATGTTAACAAATAGAAAAACATACCATGCTCATGGCTGAGAAGGATCAACATTGTTAAAATGTCTATACTACCCAAAGTAATATATAATTTTAATGCAATCCCTATCAAAGCTCCATTGTCATATTTTAAAGATCTCGAAAAAATAATGCTTTTAGAGTTAAATTTTCAATAACTCTTTCCACATTTTGGTGATTGTAAATTGAGCTGCAGTAAACAGTCTTGTGAAAATGTTCTTTTGTTAAAGGGATTTTTGTTCTTTTGAGTAGATGCCCAGTAATGGGATTGCAGGATCAAATGGGAGGTCTAGTTTGAGTTCCTTTAGGATTCTCCAAACTTTCTTCCAAAAACGTTGTATTATTTTGCAGTCTCACCAACAGTATAAAAGTGTTCCCTTCTCTCCATATCCACGCTGGCATCTGCAGTTTTGAGATTTTGTGATGTGAGACATTCTCACTGGAGTTAGGTGATATATCACAGTGGTTTGGATTTGCATTTCTCTGATAATTAGGGATGATGAACATTTTTTCATATGCTTGTTAACCATTCATTTATCTTCTTTAGAGGAAGATTCTATTCATTTCTCTTGCCCAGTGATAAAAGGGATTGTTGGCTCTTTTCATGTTGATTAATTTGACTTCTCTATAGATCCTAGTTATCAAGCTTTTGTCTGATTCATAATATACAAATAACTTTTCCCATTGTGGATGTTGTCTGTTTGCTTTGGTTGTTGTCTCCTTAGCTATACAGCAATGTAATGAAGCTTTTCAGTTTCATTAAGTCCCATTTGTTTATTTTTGTTGTTGTTGCAATTGCCAGTGGAGTATTTTGATAAAAAGTCTTTTCCCAGGCCTATATCTTCAAGTGTTTTCCCCACACTTTCTTTGAAGATTTTTATTATTTCATGCCTTAGATTAAGATCTTTTATCCCTTTTGAATCATTTTTTGTGTGTTGGAAAAGGTGCAGGTCCAGTTTCAGTCTTTTACATGTGGATAAAGCACCATTTATTGAATAGGGATTCCTTCCCCCAGTGTATGTTCTTGTTTGGTTTATCAAAGATCAGGTGGCTATAAGATGTTAGTTTCATCTTATTGATTTCTATTTGGTTCCAGATGTCCACAACTCTATTTTTGGGCCAGTACCATGCTGTTTTGACAACTATGGCCTTGTAGTACAGCCTAATGTCTGGTAGGCTGATGCCCCAGTTTTCTTTTTTCTTTGTTGTTTTGGGGTTTTTTTTGCAGTTTTTGCCTGGGGCCAGGTTTGAACCTACCACCTCTGGTATATGGGGCTGGCGCCCTACTCCTTGAGCCATAGGCACCACCTGCCCAGCTTTTTTTTTATTACTAAGAATTAATTTAGCCATACAGGGTTTTTCAAAAATGCCCACCAATCCAGGAATGGATTAACAAGCTGTGGTATATATGTACCATGGACTACTATTCAACCATTAAAAAAGATGGAGACTTTACATGTTTTGTATTAAACTGAATGGAAATGGAACACATTATTTTTAGTAAAGCATCATGAGAAGGGAGAAGCAAGTATCTTATGCACTCAATTCTTATATGAGGAAAATTGATGATCTAATTCACAGTGGGAGGTGGAGGAAAGGGTTTACAGGGAAAGGAAAGGGGGTGGAGGGTCATGGGGTGTGACACACCTCTTGGGGACAGGGAACAATTATAATAGGGACTTTACCTCAAAAATGTAATCAGTGTAACTTGGTTCTTTGAATGAATCCCTCAATGAATCCCCCAAAATGAAAAAATTTTCAATAACTGAATTGGAAATCTCAAAGGAGATTTAAAGAGGCAAAAAATCAGACAACTTGAATATATGAGATGATCGCAGCCCGAAAAACATATAGAAAAAAATAATAAAAATGATAAAGAGAGTCTGAAAGACTTGTGAGACACCACCAAGTACACCAGCATATTCATAAAATGAGGTTCAGGGGAAAGGAGAGAGAGAAATGAGCAGAAAGAATCTTTGAATATATTATAGCAGGAAACCCCTCAAAAATTAGTATATAAAGGAGGAGCTCAGGAACTCCATGAACTTCAAGTAGTATAATCTAAAAGAGACTCACACTTAGACACCTCATAATCAGACTGTTAAAAGCGAGGAAATTAAAGAACAGCTTGGCCACATTCAGCATAAATAAAGGAGAAATCAAGACATTTCCAAATAAACTAAGCAAATTTGTCACCAGAAATAATAAGAGAGGCTAACATGAAAGTATGCAAAGTAGCAAGCTTTAATAAGTGAGGAACACCATTACATTTCCTTTTCTCTAATTTACCTTATTGTAAGAATACCGTGTATCGTACATAGAACAGACAAAATATGTTTTAATTGACTCTTTGTCTTATCAGTAAAGCTTCTGGTTAATATTGTTAGTACTTAAGTTTTGGGGGAGTCAAAATTTATATGTAGATTTTCATATGTATTTGTATATATGGATAAAAATTTTTGTTTGTGTAACTATGTATTTAAATATAAACAGCATAAAGATATTTTTGTTTGTAATTTATCTCATCTCATTTAAAAGACAACTACATAAACAATAAATCCATGTTGATAGACTTACAAAGAAAAGAAATCAAGGCCATCCAGATTGAAAAAGAAAAGGTAAACCAATCTCTATTTGCATAGAAAAAAATCACAAGGAATTAACTAAAAAATAATTAGAGCTAATAAACAACTTCAACAAGGTTTCAAGACAACAAAGTAAATATACAAAAATCAATTATATGTCTGTACACCAATGATGATTCTTCTGAAAATGAAATTAAGAAAATAGTTACATTAATATCATGTCAAAATGGATATATATTCAAGAATAAATTTAACACAGGAAGTATAAGAGTTGTACAATAAAAACTACAGCATTGGGCAGGGCCTGTGGGTCAAAGGAGTAGGGCACTGGCCCCATGTGCCAAGGGTGGTGGGTTCAAGTCTGGCCCTGACTCAAAACTGCAAAAAACAAAACAAAACAAAACCCCAAAACTACAGCATTGAGGACCTAAATGAATAAAATACATTTGATGTTTATAGGTTAGAAGATTAATATTGTTAAGATGACAAATACTCCTAAAATTCACTTAAAGATTCAAGGCAAAGTTTGGCAAAATAATAATTTACTTACACAGATATTGATATTGACAGCCTGATTCTAAAATTATATGAAAATGCAAGGTACACAGATTAAACTAAATAATTTAGAAAACATAAACACATTTGGATGACACATTCTTCTTGATTTTCAAAATTTACTGTAGAAGTACAATAATTAATATAGTGTGGTACTGGCATAGGATAGACATATAAATCAATGGAATAAAATCTTGAGTACAGAAATAACTTCATAAATCTATGGCAAATTGATTTTTGGAAAGGCTTCCCAGAAAATTAAATGAAGAAAGAATAGTCTTTTCATCAAACTGTATTGAGGCAAATGAATATCTGCATAGGAAAGGCTGAAGCTTGACCCCTATCTCACACCACATACAGAGAGTGATTCAAATTGGATCATATAGCTAAATATTGGACTAAATTTATAAATACTTAGGTAAAAGCTGAGAAATAAATCTTTGTGACTTTGGCCTCGACAATGGTTCCTTATTAAACAACAAATGAAAAAAATAGGCAACTAGATTTAACGTCATCAAATCAAAAACTTTCATACTTCAAAGGACATAATCAATAAATTGGAAAGACAACCCACAAGATGGGAAAGAAATTGTAAATACAACTGACCTTTGAACAATGTTGGGCCTAGAGATGCCAACACCCCTGTGCAATAGAAAGTTTGTCTATAATTTAGCTACTTAACTCCAAACTTAACTACTAATAGCCTGTTGTTGACTGGAAGCCTTACTGATAATATTAATAGTTAATGAACAATACTTTGTATGTGGTGTATATTATATGTTGTGTTCTTGCAAAAATAAATAAGCTACAGAAAAAAATATATTATTAAGATAAAAAAAAGAAAAGAAAGTATCTTGTTAATTAGACAGAAGTAAAAGGAATTTATCTTCATGGTCACCTTTATGCTGAGTAGGCCGAGGAAGGGGAGGAAGAGAGTGGCTGGTCTTGCTGTCTCAGGGAAGGTGGGGTGAAATAAAACCCATGTACAAGTGGACCCACACAGTCCAAGCCCCTGTTCCTGAAGGGCAAATAGGAAGGTATGCAATAAAGATCTACTATCCAGAATCTATAAAGAATTCTTACAATTTAGCAATTAAAAGACAAATAGCATAGTTTAAAGATGGGCAATGCATTTGAGTAGACATTTCTTCACAGATAGTACAAATCACCCATAGCCACATGAAGAAATTCTTAGCATCATTATTAATTAGCAAAATGTAAAAAAAATGTAAATCACATCCATGCTGAGAATTTTATCTCACTACAAAGGCTCTAATAACAAAAGACAGGCTCTAATAAGTATTTCTGAGACAGTAGAGAAATTAAAGCCTCGTATATTACTGGTGGGAGTGTAAAATGGTATAGCTGTTTTTAAGTTTGCAGTTTCTCAATAAAGTTAATCACAGAGTTTCTATATGAGTCAGAAATTCCAGTTATTTATCTACTGAAGAAAAATGGAAACGTATGTCTATGTGAATATTTGCACACAAATGTTTACAGTAGTATTGTTTACACTAGCCAAAACATGGGAACAACCCAATGTCCATCAAGTGATACATGAGGAAAGAAATGTGGTATACACATACAATGGGGTAGTGTTTGGCCACAACAATGAAGTGTTAATGAATTACAACATGGATGAACCTTGACACAGTTATTCTAAGTGAAAGAAACAAGGTACAAAAGACCATATATTATAAAAGTCAGTTTATAAGAAATGTCCAGATTAGGCAAACAGACATAGAAAGTAGTTTGTAAATGGCTGGGAGGTGGTCTGGGGACTGAGTCCTAGCAAGTAGGGAGTTTAATTTTGGGGTACTAAAAACATTCTGAAACTAGATAGTGTTGATCCACATACAGAATTGTGAAAATACTAAAAAAACACTGAACTGTACACATTAAAAGGGTATTTTATATGGCTTGGGAATTGTATTTCAGTTCTCTAAATAGGATAAGCAAAATGATGTTAATATGCAATCGTTCTCTCTTCTCCACATGACAATGTAATAGCTTTATCTCATTACCATTCCCCCATATGCTCTATTTCAATCCTTTATGTATTAATAAATCAAGCTGATTTTTAAGTCGATAAACAATCAGTTAATATTTAATAAATTCAGTCCAAGCAACCAAACAAACTTGCAAGCGTGGAAAGATTTGCCATGAATATTACATGTATCTAATACACAAGTATTGAGAATCTACCCACTTGCAAATGTGCTTTTACACTTAATAGGTACTTGTTAGGAACTACATGTATCCAGTGCTTTGGTCTTTGGGATACTACTACAGTGAAAAACACACCTATTTGCCTCATGGAGCCTATTGTTTGATGCATTCCTTCCCTGTTGCATGACATGTAGCATGTTGGGGGCCTGAAACCACAAAGGTGCATCTACCTTCAGCAATTTTATTGAGAGGTTTGATATTCATTTAACACAGAGGTTCCAAGGATGGGGAAGAGTGGACTGGGAAAAGGGAAGGGCATTTGTTTTTCCTCTTCTCAGTGGTGGATTCTGTATCAGTTTATAAAAAAAAAAAAAACACTTTGCAAGAGTCATAACATGCTATCATTCTCCCAGGTCTCTTGTTTCTGTTGAGGTTACCATTCACGGGTAAAAATATGGGTTGTAGCTTTGTCCAATTCAACAAGAATTGATTTAACTAGAAAAAAATGTTCATATGCAGAAAATAATTTTCTATCAACAACATGCTGTTACTTTCAAAATAGAATGCATAAGAGGACTATCAGTGAACAGTTTATGAATTTTCATGCCAGAATTTGGCAAGGGGGCTTAGCTAACAGCTAACTCTGAAAGCATTATGGCAGCTTAAATAATTTCAGTCTTATAACTCACTTGGAATTTATTCCCTTAGGTGGATGATTCCCTTGAAGACCAATCTGGGCCATTATTTACGTACTGACTTGGAGTCACCAACTTCCTTTCATTTTGAGTTCTTTATGTTTTTTATTTCTTTCCTTAGAACAAGAAACTTAGATCTTATTTGTTTGATAGTTTGGCTGTTTCTCTGCTCAGCTAAATTTTGTACAGTGTGTTCTAAATACATTTGAAGAGTCAGAAAATAGGTGAAAAAATCCTCTCTAAGTTTCAACATCTTGAGAGACAGACAAATGATTTAGCCAATATAAACAACTATATTTTCTAAAACAAAAACTGACATATGATGTATTAGAATGTTTTAGGCTGCAAGTAACAAAACATCCTGACTCAAACTGACCTAGCAATAAATCAGGTTGTTATATCCAAAGAGGAGTTTTAGAGGTCAAGCATGGCACTAACTGTGGATAAAACTGTCATTAGACGCTCAGATGGTTCTGCTATTTTCATCTCTGTGTCTCTCATAGTTACAAGACAGCTGCCAATAGCATTTTCTTCTCTTCAGTCTGAGTCAAGGTAAGACACATATCCATCTTGCTCCATCCAAACCAATACTAAATGCCAGAGAAATCCACATGCTAATTGATTTTAGACTAAGGTGGCTTTAACTTTTGGTCATGCATGGGATTTTTGTCTAAAGGAGAAGAGGAAAATCGATTTAAATAGGTGATCACAAATTCTTGCCATGTTTGGTTTGATTCTTCAACTGAAAACAGGGATAAGGGTTTAAAAGTTGGACCAACTGGAATTTTATAAGGTATTTATATGTATTTGTAAGGTAGAAATTTTTTGAGACTAGGTAGAATATCAGATTGAACTCATTCATGGAGACATTCCTTTTTATGACTTGACAGGCAGTATGACGTGATAATCTAGCTTCTCCTGATATCTTAAAAACCTGGTTACAAAAATTTACTTGCACCTCTTCTTATCTGCATAGCTGTGGGTTAAATACTTCAAGCCTTGGCAATTCACATTTGCAACAAAGGAAAAATTCTGCCTAATTCATTAGATTGACATTTCACAGTTGTGCAGTTGATGACACATGAAATGTTTTCCCATTTTCACCATCTAAGGACTGACCCAAAATCAATTAGTGAAGGGATGTCTTGGGAATCCTTATTTACATGAGTTTACCTGGTAGTGGAGCTTCCCTGGGCTTTGCCTAACTAACTTACGTCACAGAGAGCCCATGTGGTAACTTATCCTAGTGGTGCTTTCCTCTGGCTTCATGAGAGACCTTCCCATGATCCCCCAGCAAAGTCAACCATGGGAATGGGTTTTCTTCACAAGGACACTAACGTATGAACCAGGTCAAAAGTCTCCAGTGTTTGCTACAGTAGTTGTCTAGTTGTCAGGGGAGAGTGAGGAGACGGCAAAGATCCAACTGACAGGTGGACATCCTGTTGACATGCCTAGAAAGCTATGCAACTCAGATATCAGTGGGAAGCAAAAAATGACCAGGTTTCGAATTACGAAACACATACATAACAGATGATTTGTAGCATGGATCCAGGGATCCGAATTCTTTTATTTTTTATGGCTTAGTCATGCAATTTAAAAGAACAAAAAAGAATATACGTTTGCTTTAGTTATCATAAGGTAAATTTTTATGTCTTGCAAACTATGTTAATTACCCCTATTCTTTTATGGTATATATTTTTTAAGTTTGGATTGGTTTGGAATATCTGCAGTCATATGAATGAAGTATTATTGTTCTGAAAACTCTGCACTTACAAACCACTTTCTGGGACAGTAAATGCATGCACATAAAAGTTGGCTTTACATGTTGACTAATCTGTTCTTTATTTATTTTGGAAACTGCTTTTTAAGTTCAAATAAAACTAGCTATTAGTCAGTAATTTCTTAAAACTGGTTTAAGCCTCCGCCAAAGCAGTAATTTAAAAATCTCTCTAATCCACCACCACATCAAAGCTATTTTGTGTTAAGTGTTCTGCATTTATTGTGACACACCAAAAGTGTTCAGCTACAGACAAGACTCTGAAAAGAAAACATCCCCTGATTTAATGAAAGGAGATGCTTGCACAGGTGTGGAATAGCACAATCTCCTCCTGCTCCTTAAGTGGAACCCTCTCTACAGCTAATTAGGATTGCAAGAATCCATGCAGAACTGAAGTCCTAGCACCTGCTGTTTTTCACTTCTGTTTTGCAGATGTAGTTTATTTTATTTTATTTACATAGAATTGCCTATTCTGTTACCAGTGACATTTACTATTTGCAGTTAAATATTTATATTACCTTTTCCTCTGCATCTTGCATAGCAACATATGTAATATATTATTGTTTAATTTTATAGTTGTGTAAGTCACCTAAAATGTTCTCTCTTATAATTACAGAAATTGTGTGTATATGTGTGTGCATGCACACGCATGTGTGTAAAATCTCACACATGAAAAATTAAGGAGTGAAATGGAAGAAGAAATTTTAAATTTAAATAAAAATAAATACCTCCTGATGTTTGGTAAAACAGATGAACCTTGAAAACATGCTAAGAAGCCAGTCACAGAACACTGCATGACTTTATTTATATGAAATTTCCAGAATAGGAAAATCTATAGAAACAGAAAATGTATCCATGTTAGCCTAGGGCTGGAGAATAGGGAGAAAAGAGTTCTGTCTGAAATGATGAAAGCCATGTAGAGCCAGCCATATGCCGCCATGGAAGATGTTGCCTAAGTTTTTGGCTTTCAAGAGAAGCTGAAAATTAAATTTTTCAAATATGAATAGTGACGTATATTAAGTTTGAGAGTAATCAAAAATGAGGGGAATATATTTTATTATCTTAAATAATTTATAATCCATAATTAATAAAAATGTTAAATGTTATTCAAATAAAAAATGATGTACAATAAGTAGAAAATAAAACTTTAAACATTAGTAAGCAATTAATTAAAATCATCCAGAGTTTTAAAAAATGAAATCATTTAAAGAAGTGCTAAACTTTTGTGAAGGCAAAAATGAATCATGTCCATGGATGGGATTTAACCTTCACAGGTCAAGGTTACAATCACTCCTCTAAAAACAAGTCCAGTGGCTAACTAGAAGAAATTTCACTTTTGGTTATTATAAGGCCTCTTCAAGCAATCTGAGAAATGTAAAATTCTGGCTTTCTCATTGTTGATATGAGCAGAGGCATATTCAAAGGAAAAAAAACATGGCAGGACAAACAACAATGGAAACAATGAAAAATATTTGCTATAGACTCAAGAAAAACGCCACAGGAGGGGCCCACCTTTGTTTGGACTAATAACGCCACTTGGATTTCTTGTTTGAGCAAAAGTAGGAAAACCTAATTCAAATTTTCTAACCTATATTTCTTTATGACACAGTAGATAAGAAAGCTGAGACTTAATTTGAGACATATGGCTATTGAGTGGGAAAACTGAGATTTTAAACCTTAATTTTCTGACCCCACAACTCTTCCAATCTTAAAACCTCAGCCTATTGACCCCTGAATATTGGCAGTGTGAGAGCAGCAAGCACGGATTTGATCACTGAATTTGCCTTTCTGTGTGATCCTAACTTCTCAGAGTGTTACTTTCCTCTTTTATAAAAGCTATACTCTTATATTTGATAACTTTACAGCTGTCCTTAGATCTCATGAAGTAATTACTGTCCCAAACACTGCTACAAAAGAGTTAAATTTCAGAATGACTAGTAATGTTCCTCACAGCTGCTTTGAATTGCCTTAAGGATTTAAGAAACACTTTCAAGTAATAAAGCAATTTAGACTGTTTTAATCTATGTTAAACTGTGTTTATCAACTGAGGATGTGCTTTTTTTTAAAATTGGGAAACTGAGCATTACAAAAATTGTTAAATGGAGATTTTATCCAAACTTATTTGACCTGGGCGAGAAAGTGACATTTCAAGGGAATGTTGAATAATAAAATGTTTTGCTCTTGACGTATAGATGTGACAATTAGAGTGAGATTAGTATAATGTAAGATGCAGATGTTGAACAAAAGAAAATTTGCAAGGCCAGCACCTGGAGGTTGAATGATACATTTGTGTCTGGTTCACAATTTTGTTGGTTGTGTAGCCTGATCCTCTGCAACAGTCGATCAGCTGTTGCAGTAACTTAAATGGACTTAAATGGATGTAAAGGGGAAAAAAAAACTCCTATTCCCAGCTGATGTGCATGTGTATTTTAAAATTTTTAAAGAAAATAAAGGAATATTTCTCCTACAGAATTTTATTTTGTAATTTAATATGAAGAATTTTTGTAGTCAACAAAGCCTTAGGGGTTTGTAACAAAACATGAAAAAAATTCTGGTAGAAAAAATGGTGGCAGCAAACTGCTTTAAAACCAAAGAAACTTCTGCTGTGATTTCCTGCACTTTTAGCACGATCATGTTATTTAACTATGATTGCAAAGCTCGTATCACTGATAAATTATTTAAATACTTGCAATAATTTGCTGAGTGTTGGCCTTAATATTTTCAAAAAGTCACAATTTCCTTTCTTTCCTCACAGGTCTTATTTGATAGGTGGAAAAGAATTCAACTCAGTACTTGTCACTGTACATCAATAAAATACGATGACTTTTACACAAAAGGTCTGCTTACAGAAGGTAATCCAACCTAATCTCCCCAAATCCAAATAAAATAAAATGAAATGAAATAAATAAAACAAAACAAAACAAAATAAAATGAAGGAAGTGGTATTTCCTTTATATTTCCAGTTGGGGGATTTAATTTTACTGGATACAGTGTGTGCAGACAAACCCATCCATTAGGTTGTCTCCTGTTTTCTCTGAGTTTATGGACCTGAACCTAAAAGAAGTAGCTCTTTTTCCATTTTTAGCAGCCATGCAAAAACAAACCAGAAAGGTGTTCCTTATTAGCAGTTCACCCCAACAAAGCTACTGCAGAGGAAAGACACTGTCTAACTTGTCTCATAGGAAACCTACATGGGCCTGGAGGGCTTGTATTATTGCTGCTCAAATGCTCAGCCCTTAATGGCTTTTTCTTCCACCTCTCAGTACTGGAACTGTGTGATAACTAGTCCAGAAATTCTTCTTATGGAATCTGCCTTTACATGGGAACAACTTGGCAATATTCGTACAGCAACTCAAAGAAAAAGTCTTTTCTGCAATGTACAAAGAGGCAGAATGTGTGTGGATCACTGATTAGACAAGATGAATGGGAGCAGAATAGAAAAGAGAAAGAATAGAACTCAACATAAGTCAAAGAAACTCATTTGACCGGTCTTTACACTCCAGCAGAAAGTAGAAAATAGGGGGCAGATTGAGATTTCACGGAAAAATATGGGAAAATAATTCTATTTAAATTGCAGTTATAACTATGGCTGTTGACTTCTTATAATGACATTGGCAAAATGTAAAATGCCCTCATACTTTCCTGCTGTGGTAACTTTATTTCTAAGATTCCCCAAGTGCCTTAAAGAAGTTTCCCTAGAAACAGAAAGACACATTTAAGTAACAGGTGAATTAAAAATGTCCCATTTTGAATCAGCAGGTACCATAGGAAAAATGACAACATATTTACAAAAAGCAGTCTTCTAAAAAGAACTTAACACAAATGTCAACTTGATGGAATCCCTTATTGGTAGAAATAGTACTATTTATAGAAATTACTTACATTTATATTAAGTATTTAATAATTTTACAAATTCTCAGTCTGTTATTTAATTTCTGGTCAGCAGTTCCATGCTTATTATTTCTTCTGTTATCTGTCATCTGCATTTTATAGGACTGTATGCTGAGATTTATGTTTTGTTTTGTCTTTTTTTTTTTTTTTTTGCTTTTATTTTCAGCTGGCTTTTACTTTTCTTTAGTTTCCTTGTTTTTTTTTTTTGTTGTTGTTGTTTGTTTGTTTTATTCCATTGCCCTTCCTTGTAATGATGCGTGGGCTGGTTGCCTCCCAAGTAGCTGGGATTACAGGCTCTCGCCACAACGTCTGGTGGTGTTCTTTCCTGGTGGTAGAGACGGGGTCTTTTCTCTGGCTCACTCATGCTTATGCTGGTCTCGAACTGTGAGCACTGGAGATCCACCCGCCTCAGCCTCCCACAGCGCTGGGATTACAGACGTGAGCCACCACGCCCGGCCAGTATGCTGAGATTTAAAGAAGTGAGTCAGCTCTCTCTTCTACACAATCGTTTTGCTTTCTATAACATTTACCAGAAATGTACAAATAACTCTGTAGAACAGGGAACTGAGTCATAAAGGAAAACACACACAGAAAAACTCTGAAGGGACTTAGAAAGCAAAAGGCTATGTCATATCCACCATCAGGGGAAGAAAAAGCTCTATTATTCAGAGCTAAATTTTGTGACTTGGGGAAAATTAAATGATTGTTCTGAAGTTTTCTGTACTTTCTTTTCACAGTGCAGAAAATAAGATCTACCAAGCGGTGAGTAGTTCCCAGATGTGTTGCTACGTCAAGTAAATCTTAGGTTATTTTGGAGAATAGCATATTGCATTTATGTGGTCAGTAGAAATTCAAATATCAATTGCCTTTTTAGAGATTATTTAAAATTGTAACGATTTTCACAAAGTTTTGCTCAGAGAAATTTGAAAAATGGTCTTTGAAAAAATTTAGTTTTCTAATTATTTCTAACTAGTCCTATTTGCATAAACACATTTTAAAGACAGTTCCAAACAAATTGGATTGTTTCAGAAACCAAAGAACAGGATTGTGGGAAGATGGTCACAAAAGTGGGATTATTTTCTGAACTCTCTAAATCTTTCTATGTTTATGAAAACATACTGCCTATTAAATAACAATGTTAAAACCTGTAACATTTGTATACAAAACAAGTGAGAGGGTTTTCAGAAAATGCAAAATACATGTGAATGAAAGTAACTATCAATGACCATAAATACCACACGGTGGTAAGGAGCGGAGAGAAGTAATGGGGTGTCTGGGGGACCTGACATCTCTGAGAACAGAGAAACCCCAAAGAGTCAGCTGGGATCATGGGGTCCCAAATGACAGCAGCTGACACTGGGCAGGACAGGGAGGTGTTCTCACCAGTAAAGTGTAAATAAAAAGAAAAAAGAGCTCACCGAGAGTTGTGAATTTATTTTTTTTTTATTTTTATTTTTTATTTTTTTTAATTAATTAATTAATTTATTTATTATTTTTTTAAAATACATGTATTTTATTATTCTTCATTACATTATTCCCCCCCCGACCCGTCCTTGATAAGACAGAATTGATTTACAGAAAAGAATACAGAAAACACCAAAGCTCCTGGTAGTGGGAGAGATTTCAAGTAGGGAGAGAGAAGCTCTCTCCGTTCCTCTCCCGGTCTTTCCCCGTCTCCTC
>CAUYRH010016869.1:0-36008 GCA_963574655.1 Perodicticus potto | reverse complement strand
GAGGAAGGAGAGGGGGTGGGTAGAAGCAACTATTGACCAAAGGAAAAGAGGCACAGAAAGAGGGGGACAGGAGCAATATAAGTGTACAGTAGGGTACTATGACCCAACCTTAAGAGCCCCCAACCTCTGGGGGTGCCGGGTTGGGTGGTTAGGTCAGCAACTCTTTGCCAGCCTGTTTGGACACAGTACCCCACCTGCACCAAGTAGAGAGGGAAGACAAAAATGCAATAAATCAAATCAAAACAAGCAAATCAAAACTTTACAGGATAAGATTGGGGGAAAAAACAATTACTATGGGTGGAAACACTAGCAAAATTGATGTCTAATTGTTGAAAAAGGCAACAATGGAAAATTATATTTAAAGTAGAAAAATGAAGAAAGAAAAGAAAAAAAAGAAAATAAAAATCTTTAAGGAAAATGTTGAAATTAAAAACAAAACAACAATAATGAAAACAAATAAATAAACAACAAAAATCCCACAAAACGAAACCAAAAAACAAAGCAGTATATATATCTTGCTGATATTGTCTGGGCAAGAGGTGATCTTTGGGGAATGATATGTTAATCACAATGTTGATATGGCTGAACAAAATGGAGACTGGAGGCCTCTAATGATTTCTCAAACCCCACAGGGTGGAGAGCTTAAATCCTCCTCAGCCTGCTTAGAGGGCACTTTAAATTGCTAACTTGGGCTAAGCAGAGGCTTTCCCAGGAAAGCACTTGTGGCTGGAATCACTCCTTAAGTGGCTCTCCACTTATCCAGTGTGCCAAAACCGGTCTCACCCTATGCCCCTGAGGGCTAAGGCTACAAGGCATCTCAGTCCCTGCCTTTAGGCTACTCAGTCACTAGATTCCTTGCTCCCGCCCGATGCTTGTTCTGTGACCCTGAGGGTGGAGCTTGCCAGGGGCAGTTCTCCTATGATGGCTCCGCACGGCCCACAAAAAACACTGGTAGCTCTGTTTGGCTCGGTAGCTCAGTCGGGAGCCCCAGACAACATTCAAAGACCTCCACACTCTTGCCCCAGTTCTCCCAAGGCAGTTAAACTGAGTGCCAAGTCCAAAAGAAACCCAAACAGCTCACAGGTAAGGCCTTTCCAGTTTGCAATCTCACTGCTGCTACAGCCACAGCTGCCAGCAGGATTAGACCGAACGAACACACGCAACCACTTGCCAGATCTCCACTGTTTTTGCCTTCCTCAGGGGGTCTAGAAGTCTCACGCTGTCTCCCTGTGTCCCCAAAGGGATGTTTCTGGGCAGATCTTGCCAGCCAGAGATGCCCGAAGTCTTCTCTCCCCAGTCTCACCGTGCCCAGTTGCAAGGAAGCTGTTACTCGGCCGCCATCTTAAAGCCATGCCCAGAACATATCCTCATTGTAGTTTTGATTCGCATTTCTCTAATGACTAATGATGCTAAGCATTTTTTCATATACCTGTATACAAATATGCTATTTACATATCTTCTTTTGAGAAATATGTATCAGATCTTTTGCCTATTTTTAAACTGGATTGTTTGACTTTTTTCCTTTGAGTTGTTGAGCTCCTCATATATTCTAGTTATTGATTCCTTGTCAGATGAATAGTTTGCAAATATATTCTTCCATTATATGAGCTGTGTTTTTCACTTTATTGATTATTATCTTTGCTATGAAGAAGCTTTTTAACTTGATGTGATCACAATCAACCAATTGATTGTCCAATTTTGTTTTGGTTGCCTGTGCTTTTGGGGTGTTACACAATATATCACTGTCAGTGTTCTAGAACATTTTGCTAATATTTTATTTTAGTAATTTCATAGTTTCAGGTCGTAGACTTAAGTATTTAACCCATTTTGATTTCTTTTTTGTATACGGCAATAGATAAATACCTATCTTCATTCTTCCACATGTACAAATTCAGTTTTCCCAGCACCATTTATTAAAGAGACTATCCTTTCCCCAATATATGTTCTTGGCAACTTTATCAAAAATAAATTCAGTATAGATGTCCTGATTTAATTATAGGTTTTTATTCTGTTCAATTGCTCTGCATGTCTGTTTGTATGCAAGTACCATGTTGTTTTGGTTACTATAGCTCTACAGTAAAATTTGAAGTCAGGTAATGTGATTCTTCCAGTTTTGTTCTTTATGTGCAGGATGGCCCTGGCTTGTTCTGGGTCTCCTATGATTCCATATTAATTTTACGAGTATTTCTCCTATTTCTGTGAATAATGGCATTGGTATTTTGATGGGGATTGCATTGAATCTATAAAGTTATTTGGGAAGTAAGAATATTTTAACAATATTGATTCTTTCAATCCATTTTGGCATTCTCTTTCATTTATTTCATCAATGTTTTATAGTTTTCATTATAGAGATCTTTCTAGCTTCTTTGGTTAAATTTATTCCTAGATATTTTATTCTATTTGTAACTATTGTAAATGGAATTATTTTCTTGGTTTCTTTTTCAGATTGTTTGCTGTTGGCATGTAAAAAGGCTATTGATTTTCATATGTTGATTTTATATTTGGAACTCACTGAATTTTTTTTAATCAGTTCTAATAGCTTTTAAATGAAGTTTTTAGGTTTCTGTAGGTAGAAGATTATATTTCCTGCAGACAAGGACAATTTGACTTCTTTTTCTCTAATTTGGATACCCTTTATTTCTTTCTCTTGTCTGACCACTCTAGCTAGAACTTCCAGTATTTTACTGAGTAACAGTGTTGAAAATGGGCATCCTTGTCTTGTTCCAGATCTTAGAAAAAAAGGTTTTCAGTTTTTTCCCATTCAGTATGATAGTAGTTATGGGTCTGACATATATACTTATATTGTGTTAAAGTAAGTTCTTTGTATACCCAGTTCTTTCAGAGTTTTTATTATGAAAGAGGTATTGAACTTTATCAAGTGCTTTCTCAGCATCAGTTGAAATGATTGTGTGGTTTTTGTTCTTTATTCTATTGCTATGATGCATTACAATGATTGATTTGCCTATATTGAACCATGCTTATATCACTGAGATGAATCCCACTTGACCACATGATTGGGACAAATAATCTTTTTAATATGTTTTTGAATTTAGTTTACTAGTATTTGCTGAGGATTTTTGTTGTGTCTTCGTTTGGTTTTCATATTGCAGTGATACAGTCATCATAGAAGGAGCTTGAGAGTATTCCTTACACCTCAATTTTTGGAATAGTTTAGGTAGGATTGGTATTAATTTTTTTTTTGAACATTTGGTAGAAATCAGCAGTGAAGCCAGTGGGTCCTGGGCTGTTCTTTGATGGGAGGATTTTTATTACTCCCTCTAATTCATTTCTTATTATTGGTCTTTTCATGTTTTCTTTCTGCTTCAATGGTGGTAGGTTGCATGAGTCTAGAAATTTATCCATTTCTTCTTTTTTAGTTTATTGGTGTATAGTTGCTCATAGTAGTCACTAATTATCCTTTGAATTTCTACAGAATCAGTTGTAATGCCTCCTTTTTCATTTCTGATTTTACATATTTCAGTTTTCTGTCTTTTTTTCTTAGTCTAGTTAAAGATTTGACAATGTTGATTATCTTTTTTTAAAAACTAGTTTTTTTCATTGATCTTTCATATTTTTTGGTTCAATTTTGCTTATTTATGCTCTGATATTTATTATTCTTCTATGAATTTGGGGTTTGGTCTGCAATTATTTTTCTGATTCTTTGATACACATTGCTGAATTTTTCATTTGAGGCTTTTTTTACTTTTTTGATGTAAAAAAAGTTAGGCACTTATTGGCATAAAGTTTCCTCTTATTAATGCTTTTGCTGTATCACATAGGTTTGGGTATGTTGTGTTTTCACTTTCAATTGTTTTTAGAAATTGTTTAAGTTCCCTCTTAATCTCTTCATTGACCCACTGGCCATTCAGGAGCATATTGTTTAATTTCCATGTGTTTTTTAGTTTCCGAAATTCTTTTTGTTATTGATTTATATTTTCATTCCATTGTGGTGAGAGAAAACACTTGATATAATTTCAATTTTTTAAAAAATTTTTAATACTTGTTTTGTGGCCTAACATATGGTCTATTCTTGAAAATGATCTATGAACTAAAGAGAAAAATGTGTTCTCTGTAGCTGTTGGATGAAACATTCTGTAAGTACCTATTAGGTCCATCTATCTAAGAATCTATTAGGTCTATCCATTGTGTTCTATAGTACAGATTAAGTCTGATGTTTCTTTGCCTTTTTCTGTCTGGATGATCTTTCCTGTGGTCAATGAGACGTGTTGTGGTCTCCAACTATTATTGTATTGAAGATTGTCTCTCTTTTTGCCTCTGACAATATTAGCTTTAGAGTTTTTATAAAACTCTGGGTATTCTATATCTGGATGTTCCAGTGTTGGGTGCATATTTATTAGAACTGTTATATGCTCTTGCTGAATTGATTCTTTTATCATTACATGCTGTCCTTCTTCGTCTCTATTATTGTTTTTGTCTTAAAATCTATTTTCACAGTCAAAGTCTGCAGTGATTGCTGCCTGGCTATCTCTGATATTTATGCAAAGCCAAAGGGCTCTTTAGTCAGCAAGTGATGGATCCTGCTAGGGATGTATTCTTCCATTCAGGAAAGCAAGTTTCCTTCTGGCTCAGAATGGGTCTAGAAATTTCACCCAGGAACTAAGGTGTGGAATTAGGGACTTTACGGTTCTGCTTGGTACTTTATTTTATTGTGGCTGAGTATTACCCAAATTTCAAAGCAAAGTCATTTGTACTCTTCCCTTTCTTTTTCCCAAATGGAAGAAGATTCTTTCCACCCTGCACTGCCTAGAGTTGGGAAAGAAATGACACAGACAATCACTTGGCCACCACTGCTGGTGTCTTGTTGAATCATGTGCATCCCAAGTCCACTGGCTATGAGTCTAGGACCTGCCTTAGAATAGTGTCTAAAAATTTCTCCATTCTTCTTCAACGAAGAAACAATGCTGGTCTTTAGCATTTCACTCCCTTTGTGGCCTGACTGCCATTCAAATATAGTTCAGTCCCCAGGTGATTTTTTTTAGGTAGTGGTGGGGCTAGCCAGAACTCACATTTCTACTGCTGAGAAGATTCACCATTAAGCTGGTCTAAATGCTCCCACCATGGCAGCAGGCAGAATTTTGCCCTGTGTTGTGTTTCCCTGTAACAAGGTGGCCCTGAGCCCAAAGCAAAGCTCCACAATTACTTCATTCTCCCTCCACTGGGAACACAGATTTTCTCTGCATCTGGTCTGCTGGCATTGTACAGCCACAGAAAGGGGGTGGATTGGGATAGGCAATGAAAGATTGTCTTTTCTGCCCCTTTTGGAGCACCTTTCCTTGATGTAATGTTAAAACCAGGTACTGTTATTGCTTACCTGATTTTTAGTTCTCTGAAGGTATTTTCTTATGTAGATAGTTTTTGAATTTGGTGTTTCTGTGGAGGGAAGATTCCTGGAGAGTTCTATTCAGGCAATTTTAATCTACCCACTCTCCCAAGGACAGTATTATGTTCAAATCGTTGCTTGACTTTTCAGAAAAATGTGACTCAGGATGAAGACCTATATGAGTCCAGAGGAGAGGTGTGCAGCTCCAATACAGGGAAGCACTAAATCAAGAGAGGGCAGGTATCCCTGTCCAGAGAGGATAAATTCTGGAGTCAAGGAGTCAGGAGATCTGCACTGAATGTCACTGTACTGCCCATCTGGGTGTAAGCATAAGTGGTCTTTGGTCCAAGGGACAGAGGTAGAAGGATGCAAGAGAGGAGGAATCCCAAGAGATAGATAGTGCAGTGCCACATAATGAGAGTAGGGCTCAGGTGCCAGACAGCCAGACAAGGACTACAGTTATCATCATGGGGTGCATCAGGTCCATTAAGAGTAGGACAGAGCAGTCTGGTTCTTTGCAGCTAGTCTAACATTCCACCAGTGATTCTCTCTGAACACCCATGACCCTTGCCTCTGAACTGTTGGCTTTCCACCACACACCTGACACAAGACTATCTACTGCTCATTTCCATTCACTCTGGGACTCCTGACATCAATTTCCAGTTTACCTAATCTGCCTTTGTTTGAGACTTTCTTCACGTCACAATTTGACTTCCCTAAATTTCAGTTTGTGATTTTGGTTGCCTGCTTTAGCTAAGTCCAAGAGGCTGGGTTTTTGAGTCCTATATGCCTCAGCTGGGCTGGGATTATTTGGACCTAGCTATGGTAATAGAGGTAATAGCATTTTGAGAGACAGTGGGTAAATTTAAAAATTAAACTCAAGCCCATAATTCATCCATGTTATCGATAGAAAGGGGCTAGGCTATCACAAAAGGAGGGAACAGACAGAGGGTATTTTATAGCATGGTAGCTGTTATTGGCACTGAGCTAGTTTGAACACACCCACAGCCCCATGTTCTCTGACTTAGTAACCATGCCAGAATGGATTTAAACATGACAAAATCATGATTCTGTTCTAGGCTTCTCAAGCTGTGGAACACCACATCCTTGGGACTGGCTCAAATTGTAATACTTCTCCTGTAGCTATAGCTAGGCCCAGACTGAGCTGATATTGTCAATGGAATCAGAATTCTCTTGGAATTTCCTATCTGTTGACCTTTAAGAGCATGCATTTGGAGGCAACCACAGAGACTCTACTTGTTCATTGGGATCATGAAGTTCCATTCTTATCCCATTGTTTGAAACCTTTGAACCCACTAAACATTTGTCAAAGAAGTGGCATGTCAGGAAACAAGGACCTGTCCTTCTCTTCACCTTCATGTCACAATTTTCAAGCTGTTTGGGGGTCGCAGTCATCAGAACATCAAATGAGGGAGGTAGTAGAGTCCTTCCCAAGTACAGGTTTTCTGAATCCTCTACTATAAATTAGATCACATTATTGAGTCAGAAGGGCAAGAATAATTGTGAGGTGTACATTGCTAAATATTTATTGGATACCTTTAGAGTAAAAAGAGAACACTAGAGTCTCATTAGGTAGATCTTAGAAGTAACCAGGGAAACCTGAAAGTTGTAGGCACCAATGGACATAGGACTGTCACATCTGCCATAGGGATCTGTATACCTCATAACCTATTAACTACAATAAGCAGACAAGTTAAGATGACATTTTGAAGTCTTGGCCACATTAGATTTTTCATGTGTCCCAAATTTCAATGCAATCCAAAGTAGGTAGAGTCACTGCTAGGGAAGAGCATGGAGGTTGCTGAGCATTCCTTTCCCCTACAGTTTCATCCCTAACTTCTGCCAATTCTTAGTTTTAGATGCATGATTCATAACCTTCCAGAGTTGCAGTTTCATTCTCTATGAGGGAGATGGAGCTAATGAGAATGGCCTGTGTTTTGTGAACATGCTGGAGATAGAGTAAAATAATAGATGGAAAGAACTCTTTCAAAGAACTGCATACATGCAAGGTATTATATTTAAGTAAGTGCTTAATAACTAATTTTACATGAAGATAACAATGTTATTTCATAGTTAAGTTTTCTCAGCGTTTTCCAGATTTCTGTATTAGACAAGTTAATCCTCAATTCTATGTTATCTACTACATCTGTCAAAAGAGAGAATCTTGGTCTCCTCAGGAAATTTAGTGAACAATGAAACAAGATATAAAGGCACAATTCAGATATTTCAAGTTCAAAGACTTGTCTAAAGTATTAACTTCTTATAGAGAGCTTAAATCATGTGTAATCATACAAAATCTCAGTTGTATTGGGAAATTTTTTTCAGTTTGTAATATAGGGATGATGAATTTAGGAGAATATGACTTCTGATATTATCAATAGAAATGTAAAATTATGTTATTACACATAATGGTGGTCCACTGAGCATTTTTTACACACATATTTATACCAGTTCATTTAATGAGTCCATTAATTGGTTTCTACCTAATATTCTTTGGAGTAGGTACTGAGCAAGGTACCATCAGTTCAGAACAGACCTTCTTCCTAAAAGTCCAAAACCAATAGCCCCTATCCTGATGAGGATGATTGAGAAAACTCTAAATCAGATGCTGGAGGATTTATGGATAGCCTTTAACAGTGATTCCAAAACACTAATTCATCTTAGGAACCAAAATAGAGTACCATAGCCCCATTCCTGAAGCTTCTGAGAGCTCAGCCCCACTACACACATCACCTTCACCACTCTTAACTCCCTTACCACCTCCTCCCCCCCTAGGAGAGTGGAGGAAACCATGGACTTGGAGGCCACCCACACTCTAGTACTTGCTATGCCACCTAATAGTTTGATGACTTTACACAAGTCTTTTAACTCCTCTGAGAGTTCAGGTAACTAATCTGTAATAATAAAAACTGTCCCAATTTTTTC
Organism: Perodicticus potto; assembly: GCA_963574655.1. NCBI lineage: Eukaryota > Metazoa > Chordata > Mammalia > Primates > Lorisidae > Perodicticus > Perodicticus potto. The sequence goes on along the minus strand of CAUYRH010016869.1, from coordinate 27,721 downwards.
CACAAAAGGCTATTATGTGGGCAATACCTGAGAACGAGCTTTCAAAGTTATAATATATAAAGGAATTATTGGCAACAACATTAGCCCAGTGGAGACCTTGCCTTGCCTTTTTTGAAACCAGTGCCTATTATACTAGTGTTATGTTATTCTTCTCACGTTCTTATGATGGTTTCTAAACACTGGGACATCTCTGTCCAGGAATCTATTTTTTCCCTCTAAAAATGAAAGAAAGAATTCCAGTCTTACCACTCTACAGGGAAATTGGGATGGTTACAATGAGATATCAGCCCAGGACCATGTACCCATTAGTATTCAGAAGTAAGAGCCCTTACTTAACAGGACTTTATAGTTGCATGGCAGTACCAGGATATGCACAGCTTTGTATATAAGTGGATCAACCAAGAATGGCCCAGTCAGAAGCTACAGTCCTATGTCAGTTATCATCAAAGCTTCACCTATCAGAACCTAATTCACTACCACAACAGAGTCACCAGTCTGAGGATGGAATGGGCCAGATCCTGCACATCTCTTAGACAGGTTGCATGGGCATACAGAAAGCAAAGGGTCTTTAGTAAGTGACATAAAAGCATCTGACTAGAGCTTGGCATTAGGGGAAGCTAAAGGCAGGCAGCAGAGGCCACCTAGGCCAGGATGGATATTAGCAATGTCAAGCGGGGCCAATTGGGAAGGTTGTAATCAGTCTGGATGGTGACAGTACAAATGGACATAGACTTTAGTATTCTGGTGCTCATAGGACATGAATTCGGGGACTGAGTATGACTGGATTGGTGCAGGGCATAGGCACTGAGAAGGAAACTCAGAAAAAGACCCAGGCACTATGGAACAAGAGTAGAGCCCTAGGGTACAAGGTGAGGGTTTAGACATGGTAGGTTAGAGCTACAGTCCTGGAAACTGGGCTTCAGGCTAGATTATAAATGCCAAGTCCCACAAGACTATAAAAAATGGGAGCCTGCTTGGAGTCTAGTGGACAAAGAGCAAAGATAGGTCTGAGCCTTACTTAGGTAGAAGTAGTTGGAAAAGAGCTGAGAAAATAATTTGGCCAAGGGTGGGCTTCAAGTATCACGTGTTTCTGAAGAAATGGTCACCTAGCAGGAGCTTGGGCTGGAATAGTGGGGATAGGTCATTCAGTGGTAGTATGATCTGTGATAACCAGGTAGAATGAGTCTGGGAAAGTCTGGTTAAGTTCAACTTGTTACAGACGCTAGCCCCAGAGAGGCAAGGAAGAGACCCGTCAGCCAGATCAGTGCCAATTAGAACTTAATGGGGTCTGAGATTTTTATTTTTGTTATGAGCTCTGGCCTTACCCTGGGGAAACTTCCTCTGGGAAGTTCAGCCCTGGGGTAAATGGAAATACTCTTAGTTTGCTGGGAGAGATGCATCCTCCTAGTCCAGTCAGGAGCCCTTTGTTTTTAGTTCTTATGGTCCTAGGCTTATCCCTCAAGCCTAGATCTGTCTTATGGCCAATGGCTAGTTGTTACCTAATATCTACTCTTCCCTTCATTAATAGCAAACCCTGATTTTGTTGAGGTTGATGGTATGCCCAGATTAAAAACAAAATAAAACAAAACAAAACACATTTCCAAGTTTTCCCAATGGATAGAAGTGGCCACTTGATGTACCGGTAAATTAAGTTGATCAGAGGTATCCCCTGAGCACAGGAAGTTTTTGAGTAGTGTGCTTCTAGGCAAGCGCCTTAAAAGAGAGAATGACTTACTGGGTATGTACCCTTTTGTTTCCTTTACTCCCTGTCCTTTTCCTTCTCTCTTTTTCTCTTTCATCCTCTGCCTTCTTCTTGTTTCTTTCTTGGAACTTTGATGTGACTTCCAGAGCTACTGCAATTATTTTGTAACCATGAGGCAACCCTGAGGCTAGAAATCATACTCTAAGCATCACAGAATATCAACTACATCCCTAGATGCCAACCTTCAGACTTCACATGAGAGAATAAATCCCTATCTTATTAATCACTATAGATGGGCAAAGCATCTTACTTTGCAGCTGAACCTTATCCTGATTAATGCATATTTCTTCCATCTGAACCATTTATGGCAGGGGTGGAGGTCAGATGGAAGAGGGAAGAGTCTTATTTACTTTGGGAGATCTGTTGCATTTAGTCCTCATGGCTGAATGACATAATTTTTTATGATTCAGTTGTCCTCTCTAGCTGTAGCAATTCCAGAGAAAACAGGGTCTGGAGGACCCAGTGATAAATAGAGAACAAAGAGACCCAGACATGCCCATGAAGCTCCCTCCAAAACTCACCTCTTACCCCCCTATCTCTGCTTTACCCAGAGAAGTCTGCTGTTCCCGGGACCCTGACCTGCATGCCATCAAACCTGGTGAACTTCCCCACTCCTCTTGGGGTGCCTCTTGATTCAGAATATCTCCCTTGAATGGTGAAGGAATTTTGACAAAACTTTCTCTTTCTAAGACTCCAAAATCTGTATTGCATAGTCGATAATATTTAGTTGATAATATTTATGTATTGGGAAGGAAAATGACTGACTTATTTAAATTAAGAACTTCTGGTCTAGAGAGTGACCCTCTCTGAATGCCTGATAATTCCTGATCATGTCCCTGAACCTGGACCTTCTTGACTTTTGAAAATCTAGTTCTCTGGCTGTGCATCTAGTCCTTATAATTCTTTAGCAGGAAAAGTTCTCTTTTTGGGGGGTTGAGGAATGGGAGGGGGGCGGGGAAGCATACTAAAAGTTAAAGGTCCTCCTCAAACTTTCTGCAAGCCCCAAGTGACCTGATCACAGATAAACAGATACCTGAAAAACACTTCCTTCCTCTTTTACTCCTGAATTAACATAATTAATCATGCATAATGTATACTTGCTATGAACTATCTTTTTCTGTAAGGCTGTTATGTATTACTTTTAAGCAGCACCGGCAAAACCTTGGGTATTCCAGCATCTTCACATTTTCTTCCTCCCCGTCACCACCTTGATCTCCCAAGCCCCTACATCTGAGGAAGGCCCATTAAAGAAATCACTTCCCACCCCACCCCCAACAGCATCACACACCTGGTAATAAATAATATGATCTTGCCTAACAGGCACTCCTTGGAAGAGCTTGTGATAAATAAAGAGACTTTTCATCTCTCCACAGGCTGTGCAGCGAGGACTGGCAGAGAAGAGTTAGCTATTAAAGAACTCACATAGCCACAGGCAAATTCTCTTACCCACTTCTCCTTGTGGAGACCTTTTCTTAAAAGCTGAGATTGCTCTGATGGTTCAAGGTGCTATTGAGCTCTAACCAGGGACAATTACAAGACTCCAGTCACAGCATCTGAGGCCGATGCTGTGTTTGATAAGGTTGCTGGAGAATAATGCAAAGGAGAGAGGCCCAATAATGGGTTGCTGAAAGGATGGGAATAGGCATCTTTGCCCAGAGCCAAAGGCAGAGCAGCTGCGGTTGCAGGAAGGCTTCCCCCTATCCCGCCCTCAAATTGTTTTCCATTTTTATTGCATTGAAGAACCACTCTCTAAACATGCACTTCAGAAATGATTTTTTTCCCTAGCTCCAAGCTAGTAATACTCCTCACCAACTGATGTTACACCATGAGAGGTTTTGAGAATAATTGTTTTTCTCATTCAATTTTTTTCCTTCTGTTTGTATTGAGAAAACCAAAGATGGAACAATTGTCATATTTTGTCTCCTCCATTTCTCCAGTTGCATTGCTGTTCCACATAATTTTCTACCCTACCTTATTCTTTGGTTTTAAAAATCTTTCACAAAAACAAATACCAAAAAAACCTACACGCATTTTTTAAATTTCAAAATATTAAGGGAGTATTAATGTTTTAGGTTACAAGGATGGCTTTTTTAATGATTGAGTCCCGGGTGTACGTAAGCCTGTCACCCAAATAGTATTCATAGTACTCAAGTACTCAGTAGGTAGGTTCTCTCTCCTCTTCTCTTTCCTTCACCCCCTTAGCTGTAGTCCACTGGGTTTTACTTCCCCCTGTGCACATGTATGCTCATCAGTTAATTCCAATTTAATAGTGAGTACATGTGGTGTTTGTTTTTCCAGTTTTGAGATACTTCACTTGGTAAAATAGCAGCCTCTGGTTCCAACCAGATTGTTGCAAAAGGTATTAATTCATCTTTTTCTTATGACTAATATTCCATAGAATACATATACTGCTTTTTATTAATCCACTCATGAATTAATGGGCACTTGGGTTGATTCCATGTCTGTAATTGTAAATTGTGCTTCAATGAACATTCAAATACAGATAACTTTTTAAAAATTAAACCATAGCTGTGTACATTAATGCAACTATGGGGTACAATGTGTTGGTTTTATATACAATTTGAAATACTTTCATCAAACTGGTTAACATACCCTTCTTTTAGATAGAAAATCTCTTTTTTCAGCTCAGTACCTGTAGCTCAGTGGCTAGGGCTCCAGCCACATACAACAGAGCTGGCAGGTTCGAATCTAGCCTGGGCCTGCTAAACAATGACAACTACAACCAAAAAATAGCCAGACGTTGTGGCAGGCACCTGTAGTCTCAGCTACTTGGGAGGCTGAGATAAAAGGATTGCTTAAGCCCAAGAGTTTGAGGTTGCTATGAGCTGTACACCATGGCACTCTACCGAGGGTGACATAAGGAGACTCTGTCTCAAAAAATAAATAAATGAATATAAACATAAATAAATTAAAAACAATTTTTACTCTTTTAAAAAAAAATCTCTTTTTGCTTGGGTAAATAACTAATAGTGGGATTGCTGAATCAAATGGAAGATCTACTTTTAGTTCTTTGAGGAAGCTCCATACTGTTTTCTAAAGAAGTTGTACTAATTTGCACTCACACCAACAGTGTATAAGCTTTTCTTTCTCTGTATACCCATGCCCACATCTATTGTTTCTAGACATTTTAATGAAAGCCATTCTGACTGGGGTAAGGTGATATGGCATTGTAGTTATAATTTGCATTTCCCTAATGATCAGTGACACTGAGGATTTTTCCATATGCTTATTAGCCATTTGTGTTTCTTCTTTTGAAAATATTTGGTTCATGTCTTTTGCCCACTTTTTAATAGGATCTTTTATCTTACTGATTTGCTTGAGTTCTTTGTAAATTCTGGTTATTAGCCCTTTGTTAGATGTGTAGCTTGAGAATATTATCTTCAATTCTGTAGATTGTCTATTTGCTCTGTTGATTGTTTCCTTGTTTCTTTAGCTGTACAGAAGCTACTTTTTTTTCTGTTGCCCTCTACCTAAAATGGAACAGATAATAGTTTATTTTAGTCAAAACTATTTATTTAAAAAAAAGAAATAAATACCATTTATTTATTTTTATTATTGCCATGATTGCCATTAGGGTCTTAGTCAAAAATTCTTTGCCTAGGCCAATATCTAGAGGAGTTTTTCCTACATTTTCCTCTAGAATTCTTTTGATGTCATGCCTTAGATCTATGTCTTTCATTTATCTTAAATAAATTTTTAGTGAATGGGAGCAGTGGGGGTTCTGTTTCATTCTTTGCATGTGACTATCCAGTTTTCCCAGCACCATTTATTGAATAAGGTTTCTTTTCTCCGTTGTACACTGTTGTCTGCTTTGTCTAAGATCAGTTGTTTGTAGGTAGCTGATTTTATATCTGGGTTCTCTGTTCTCTCCCATTGGTCTCTATCTCTGTTTTTGTACTCATATGACAACATTTTGGCTACTATAGCTTTGTAATATACTTTGAAGTCTGGAAATGTGATTCCTCCAGATTTTTTCTTTTTGCTTAAGATTGCTTTGGGTATTTGGAGCTCTTTTCTGGTTCCAAATGAAACACTAAGTTATTTTTTCTAGATCTTTGCAGTGTCGCTTTGGTAATTTGATTGGGATTGCATTGAATTTATCAATCACTTTGAGCAGTTTGGACATCTTAACAATGTTGATTCTGCCTATCCATGAGCATGGTATGTTTTTCCATATCTTTGCATCATCTGCAATTACTTTTTTTTTTTTTTAGTACAAACATATTTATCAACCAAAGGGAGGGAACTAATTAAACCGACACTTTGAAAGAGTTGCATGTAAAATATTTGTGATAAAGATAATTGAATACAGTCATGAAAAGAAAAACAGTATGGAGACTTGCTCCTTGAAATGAGCTTGTTCCTTCTCATAACTAATTCCTGCCCAGAGTGATGATGGAATTTTTATTCTACTTTTTCATAGACCTGAGTACAGGTGGCATTGTTCACCACACATTCCACCACTAATTTTCCATCTGTCAATTTTCTTGTTATCATGCTTTCTTTCCCATCCTATTTTTGATGTTGAATGAATGCACCATTTGTATAGTTGCAGACAGTCTGAGTTTTTCTGTCATCAGCTAAAGTTTCTTCAAACTTCTCTCCAAAAGACACAAGAAAACTGTGTTGTTTTCCAAGTGCTTTTTGTTTTTATGGTGAGGTTTTTGCCATCACAAATGATGACACAATTTGGTTTTGCCATTGCACCCATTTTTTCAAGGAGCTAGCCCCACTCCTAGTTCCTTCATGTGTTCATCACAACCTTAGCTGTCCACCAGGTGCCATCTTCTACAAACTGCTGAACAGTGGTCGTGGTGGGCAGTGCAGGCATGTGGCATAAGCAGAGGAGGGTCTGGCATGGGGCGCTTCCCTCTGCAATATCTTTCCTCAGAGTTTCATAGTTCTTTTTGTACAGATATTTCACCTCCTTGGATAAGTATATTCCTAGGCATTTTATTTTCTTTGTAGCTGTTGTGAACGGTAGCGAGTCTTTGATTTGACTCTTGGTGTGACTATTATTAGTATATAGAATTGTTACTGATTTATGTACATTGATTTTTGTATCTTGAGACTTCACTGAATTTATTTATCAATTCTAGGATACTCTCAGTGGAATCTTTGGGGTTTTCTAAATACAAGATCGCATCATTGGTGAAGAGATATAGTTTGACCTCCTCTTTCCTGATTTGGATACACTTAATATTCTTCTCTTACCTGATTTCTCTGGCTAGGACTTTTTATGTTGAATAGAAGTGGTGACAGTGGACATACTTTGTCTAGCTTGCTCCAGTTCTTGGGGGAGGGATGCTTTCAATTATTCTCCTTTCAGTATGATGGCTATGGGTTTGTTATATATAGCTTTTATAATTCTGAAATATGTGCCTTTTCTATCTATTTTACTGGGAGTTTTTATCATGAAAGGATGTTAAATTTTTTCCAGTGCTGCTTTTACATCTATTGAGATGATCATGTGGTCTTTGTTTTGCTTTTGTTTAGGTGGTGAATCACATTTATTGGTTTACCTATGTTTAAACATCCCTTCATCCCTGGATGAAGTCAAATTGGTCCTGGTGGATTATTTTTTTATGTACTGCTGAATTCGGCTTACTACTATTTTATTAAGGATTTTTTCATCTATATTTATAAGGGATATTGGTCTGTAGTTTTTTTGTTGAGTCCTCTCCTGGCTTTGGTATCAAGGTGATACTGGCTTCATAGATTGAGTTGAGAAGGAGTCCCTTCTTCTCAATATTACAGAATAATTTTTGTATTATGGGTACCATGTCTTTTTTGTAGCTATGATAGAATTCAGCTGTGAATCCATCTGGTTTAGGGCCATTTTGGGAAGAAGGAAGTTTTTATCACTGTTTCAATCTCACTGTTCCTTATTGGTCTATTCAGGAGTTCTACTTATTCCTGATTGAGTCTTGGAAGATTGTATGTTTCCAGGAACTTGTCCATTTCCTGCACATTCTCTAATTTATGTGCATAGAGATATACATAATATTCATGGATAATATTTGGTATTTCTACAGTATCAGTTGTGGTATCACCTTTTTCATTTCTGATTAAGCTTATTTGGGTCCTTTCTCTTCTGTTCTCGGCTAATCTAACAGGAGATCTGTCAATTTTATCTTTTAAAAGAACAAACTTTTGTTCCATTAATAACTTCTGTATTTTTTTGTTTCTTTGTTTCCCAATTCATTTAGTGTTTCTCTAAGTAATTTTCTTACTTCAGATTTGGGGTTGGTTTGCTCTTTCTTTTCTAGTTCCTTTGGTATAACTTTATGTTGTTAATTAGTGAGCTTTCTGTCTTTTTATATAGGCATTGAAGGTTATGAATTTTCCCCTGAGGAATGCTTTTGCTGTGTCACATAGATTTTGATAGCTTTTGTTTTCTTTGTCATTCAATTCAAAGAATTTTTTATTTCCATCTTCACTCATTCTTGATCCAATAATTTTTCAGCAGCAGATTGTTTAATTTCCATGACTTTGTGTATGTTTGAGTGCTTCTTTTATTATCAATTTTTAGTTTTATTTTTCTGTAGTCTGAGAAAGTACATGGTATGATTTGGATTTTTTTGAATTTGTTGAGACCTGTTTTATAGCTTAAGATACGATCACTCTTGGAGAATGTTCCATATGCAGTTGAGAAGAATGTGTATTCTGTAGTTTTGAATGTTCTATAAATGTCTATTAGGACCATGTTATTTAGAATTTGATTTAAGGCCATTGTTTATTTGTTTTCTGTGTTGATGATTTGTCAGTCTCTGACAGTGGAGTGTTGAGGTCCCAAGAAATTATGATGGTGCTATTTATTTATTTGTTTAGCTCTAGTAAAATTTGCTTTGTGTATCTGGGAGGTCCTGTGTTGGTCCATATTTATTTAGTATTGCTATGCATGTTGAATTGTTCCTTTTACTATAATATAATGCCCTTCTTTGTGTTTGTTTGCTTTTGTTGCCTAAATTTCAATTCTGTCTGATATGAGAATGGCTACATCTGCTCTATTTTAATTTCCATTTAAGGAATATTTTTTCCATCCTTTCATGTAGAATCATGTTGTTGTGTGTTGTTGTGGTTTAAATTTTTATTTATTTATTTATTTTTTCTTTTTTAGAGACAGAGTCTCACTTTGTCACCCTCAGTAGAGTGCTGTGGCATCACAGCTCACAACAACCTCCAGCTCTTAGGCTTAGGCAATTCTCATCCCTCAGCCTCCCAAGTAACTGGGACTACAGGCACTTGCAACCACGCCTGGCTATTTTTTGTTGCAATTTGGCCAGGGCCGGGTTCGAACCCACCACCCTTAGTATATGGGGCTGGCACCCTACCCACTGAGCCACAGGAGCCACCCTGTTGTTGTGGTTTAAACGTATTTCCTGGAGACAGCAGATACTTGGGTTGTGTTTTCTTATTCACTCAGCTAGCATATGTTTTTTGAAAGGAACATTCAACCTGTTAACATTACTTGATAGCATTGATATGTGGGATGTTGGTGTGTTCCTCCTGCTGGACAGTCCCTTATTGCTTTATTTTACTTCCTTTTCTATTATCTTCTAAGAGTTGTGAGTTTGGGGATTTTTTTCTTTTTTTTTTTTTAGGTGAATTTACACTAGTGGGTATCTGTTGTACTGATTTGTATAAAGCATTGTTCTCAGTGTTCCATGTAGTGCAGATCTGGTCATGGGAAATTCTGTCAACATTTGCTTGTCTATTTTCTCTGTAAATTGTGATGCTTAGTTTTGCAGGATCCAGAATTCTAGATTGGTAGTTATTCCAAGTCATTTTGAGGATGGTGCCCCTAATCCTTCTGGTTTGTAAGGTTTCTGCTAAGACTGCAGTTAGCTGATGGGTTTTCCTTTGTAGATTATCTGTGCTTTTGTCTTGCCACTCACAGAATTTTCTGCTTTGTTTTGACTTTGACCAGGTTGATTACTAGGTGTCTTGGAGATGACTTATTTGCTACAAATCTTCCCAGTGTTCAATGTCATCTTCTATCTTCATGCCTGAATTTCTGAGACACCAGGGAAGTTTTCCTCAATAATTTTCTCAAAAAGTTTTTCTATGCGTTTAGCTCTTTCTTCTTCTCCCTCAGGGATGCCTATAATTCAAGTGTTAATTCACTTCACTTAGTCCCATAACTCTTTCAGTGATTGCTTGGAGTTTTTTAGTATTCTTCTCTACCTATTTAAATGACTGAGTTATAAGAGCCTTATCTTCAGGCTCTGAGATTCTTCTTCTCCTTGTTTAGTGTATTGTTAAAGCTTTATGGTTTCTTTCAAAATTCCCTAAGTGACTCTTTCATTTTTTTAAGTTCTATTATATCATTTCTTATATTGTCTAGCTCTCCAGTAATTTTTTTTTATTTTTTCATTGATTTCCTGAAAAAAAAATTGTTTTGGCTTCTTTTGTTTTCACCTTTCTCTTTAGTTCCATTCATCTTATTTGCCATCCACATACTGAATTCCATTTCTGTCATTTCAGCAAATTCCTTGTGGGTGAAGTCCACAATTGTATCTCCATTGTGTTGCCTTGGGAGTGTCAAACCATTCTTATTTTTATGTTTCTAAGGTTCTTTTGCTGAGACAGAGTTTCTTCTGTTCTGGATCCTCTTCTCTTGGCTCTATGTTAATAAGATTGCAGGGCACTCATTCTCCTTTGTTGGAATCTCTCTTGAACCAAGCTCAAGAGTGAAGGCTGCTCAGTACTGTGGTTTCCTGAATAAAGTGTTGGAACTTGGGGAGGTTCTCCTGGCATGGTGGTAGTGGTGGGGACTCAGTAGTAGGGTCTTAGAGTCCAGGCACAACTTTGGAGTCTCAGGAATGGAGATGCAGGTCCAGTGGGGACCCTAGAGCTACAGGTTCAGAACCTAAAACTTGGGCACTGCAAGAGCTTCAGAGCTGGCTCTGGGAATTTAGAGGCACAGAGAAACCTATATGGGGAGATGTGCCACCAGCATGAGGACTACTGATACCCAGTCACATACTCTCAATGGCCTAGGGTGTGTGTAGATGGGCCAGGGCTACTGGTTGGCCAAGGTTCTCTCCACACACCTAAGAACAACTGAGGCAGTCACCCCGGTCTTCCAAGTGGTGCTTGTGGTATCTGAGGCTCCTCTTCTGTTCAGCTCCCACACTGGCATGCTAGGCTCCCAGTCACAGGCACAACACAGGGGCGCTTATGTTTCCTGCCTTATTCAGCAAGGGATAATGCAAAGGCTATTGCTAGTAGTTTGAGTCCTGTAAAGATCTGACTCTGTGCATTAGGGTAACCAAGATGGTATTGGTTGCTGAAACTTGATCTCTGCTGCCTCTGCTCTCCAGTGGACTGTCTCTGCACAGACTCTGAGCAGCTCCCTGAGCAACCCAGAGGTCTTTAGTGTAAGCAGGAGACCCCACACAGATCAAGCTGCCTGTAACTTTTGTTTCTTTCCTCAAAAACATTGTCTCCTTGGGTTGCTTCTATCCTGCTATCTTCACTTCTTCCCAGCAATGTGAATTGTATTGGGATCTCCGACTTAATCTCCAAGATGGTTGGCGATGCTTGTAAGTCAAAATCAACCATGCCCTGCATGACTGAGCTGTGAGATGCTATAATGAGCTATAGAGTTTTTCTCCCTGTAGGTGGCTGATGCTTGCAGGAAATAGCCAACTGCAGAGATGTTCCTTTGTTTCCTGTGCTAAGCCCTAGTCCCTCATGTGGAGCACTTGAATGCCTCTTTGGGAGGGGCCCTGCAGCTCCCAGGGGCCTGCTTTATCACCACAGCAGGATGGGTAGAGGAGTGAGGCTGGGAGTGGTTAGTATTGTACAAGACTGAAAGGCTTTGCAAAGTGTGTGCAGAGCTCACAGGTCATTTTCCTGGACTCTAGGGCAAGCTGCTGGGAGAAGGGTTGAGGCTGGCTTTCCCAAACCAGAGGACTGCTCATGAGAAAGGAGGCCTAGTTCTCTGACTGGATGTTGGGAGTGAGCTACACTCCTGCCCTCCAGTGTCTGGTTGCACAGGGCACACCTGAACACACTGCACTCAGTTGCTATGGCACTGCGAGCTAGGGGTCACTCTTCAGTCTGACAGCACAATTTTGAGCCCCAACAGGGCTCCAAGGTCACTTTCCTGGCTACTATGGAAAGCTGCTGGGAGGCAGGTCAAGGCAAACTCTCCATACTGGGTAGGTTGCTCATGAGAGAGGAGTCCACAGTTCCCCTACTGGCAATCAGGAGTGAGCTCCATCCCTTTTGTGTTACCCTAGCCTGCCAGTGTTCGATTGCAAATGGGCATGCATGACTGTGCAGGCCCTCATTTGCTATGGTGCTGGGGGCCTGGAGGACCTGCCCTAGTCTAACAGTGTGACTTTCCTGTGGGGGGGAGAATCCCCAGATTGCCACATGGACCCCATAGTTCCATCCATGTGGGCTCCCTCACCTCCCAAGTCCAAATCCCAAAACTCTCCTGTGTCCCATAGTAACCTGCCAGAGTCCAGGAAGCACAGGATCTGGCCTGTGGGTCTGACCTGCTGGTGTATGTCCCCAAAAACTGTCAAACAGGAAGGAAGCTTCCAGGTCAGGTACTCTAGCTCCACAGCAGATCTTCAAGGGGAAAGAAGTGTGTAAACTTGGACTGTAGACTGTATGCCAGCTGGGGAGAGGCAGCAGGTCATCCTGTTCTCAGTTCAAACTGCTCTCCCTGTTGCAATGGGTTGGGGAGGGGTAGAGAAGAAGAATCTGTATAGAAGAGTAACAGCCATTTTTTATGGTATTTTCTTTTCTCTTTTTACTTTCCTACCTACTGTCTCTTGTCTTTGGGATCTTCTCTTTCTATCTCTGCTAGGATTTGATGAAAGGAATTTCTTATCATTAGCCAAATTGAGAAATGCACACATTTTTGCTCAACATGTGTAAATGCTATGTAAACGTAATTTAAAAGACAAAAGATATGAATTTTGTTTAAAGACAGGTTATCTCAAAGCAACCTAGAGACTACAGGGAGGGGCTATAGAAAGAATTGTATTAGTTTGAATTTCCCAGTGTGGCTAGAAGCCTAGGTCTCCCACCTGGCAAGGGCAGGGGAGCAGGTAGGGTGGAATGTTGGTGGAATAATTTAGGGCCTGGGCTTGGGTAAGGGCAGCATTAGTCATGCACATAACCTCTCATCCATTGTTTGATATCTGTGGGTGAGTTGAATTGAGAAGAATACTTACTTGCTCAGACACAGAAGATATAATGTACTGGTTGCTGACCTCCAAGAACATATGCTTGGGTCACAATTAACACAAGTGGGCTGATAATTGATTAATAACACAAGTTCCAGGGCATGTGGTCCAGATGCCAGGTGCTGGTGGCACTAATAGTACCAGGGAAAAGGTGATGGCTTTGGTGGAATTTAGCTGGGTCTTAAAAGGGTAAAAAGATCTGTTCCTGACCATGGCCTTCCAGAGAGAAGCCATCCACTTTGAGTACTCCCTTCAAGGCTGTTTCCATGACTTTAGGTAATACCTGGAGATGGCTACCACAGCACAGAATGGCATATAATGAAGTTGGCTCTGCCTACCTCCTTCATAGAGAGAGTGAGAATGCTGACTGCCAGTCCTGTGTTTTGAGGAAGCATACTGAGAGGTCATTTTGCTCATTTTGTGTAATGAGTTCAGCACAGCATTCAGCTGAGTGGAATCCAGACACAAGATGAGTATAAAGCCAAAATTTTCCAGGTGATTCTGATTTGATGCATTCTCTGTACTATTTCCCATTGTCTCACCATAATTTCATTATTTTCTTGCTGCTTTCACTGCTTTGAAAGCACAGACAGCAAATACATAAAATATATCTCCAAATTTTTGGCTCCTCTATTTAAAAGAATACTCCTTGGGCTCGGTGCCTGTGGCTCAAGTGGCTAAGGCGCCAGGCACATATACCTGAGCTGGCGGGTTCGAATCCAGCCTGGGCCCACCGAACAACAATGACAGCTGCAACCAAAAAATAGCCAGGCATCGTGGCAGGCTCCTGTAGTCCCAGCTACTTGGGAGGCGGAGGCAGGAGAATCGCTTGAGCCCAGGAGTTGGAAGTTGTTGTGAGCTGTGATGCCATGGCACTCTACCCAGGATGATAGCTTTAGGCTCTGTCTCAAAAAAAAAAAAAAAAGAATACACCTTGAATTGATAGTTTTGCTGGACCAGGAGCTACAGGTGATGCTGAGCGCTGCTGAGGTCTTCAAAGAATGGTTATGCTTACCCATTCCCTGCAGCAGGCCCGGAAGCTCCACTCCATAGGCTACTCTGTCTGTCAGCAGAAGGTCCAAGCTTATATATCCGAACACCACCAAATGGACTTCTCTTAACCATCATTTGTGGATCAGACCAGACGCATGACATTTGCAAGCACCAGCTTAACATCCAGGAATTTGTTAATCTAACAGTGACCAATGATGCATAAAGTGCTTCAATTAAACTTTGTGCTGAAGCACGAATGTGACTCAGGAGCTGCAAACTGGGGAGGAGGAAGCAAGCGCTTATTCTGCACACTTGTATGAGCCAAAAGTGTCTTTCACTGTGGCATTAGAACTCCTCATTCATGTTACCTATGTGGTTACAGGACTAATTCTATGGTATAGCATTGTTTACAAGGTAGAAGAATTCATGAGAGACTTAGAATTTACTCCCTAAAATGCTAAGGGATGAATATTAGTCAGACTTTTCACTTATTCAGACTGATATTCTTACTAGTTTGAGCTGAATTTCTCCTTCTATCTCCCCATGTTTTGGCCATGGTTCCCCATCTCAGTCCTTGGTTTGTACTTTCTATTTCTAACATTCCTGAGGAGCCAGAGCTCTTGAACATAAACCCTATATTTATGTCCTTTCACACCTCCATGGGAGGGACTCAGTTTTCGTATATGCCAAGGGAATATACGTGTTTAAAATAACAGAATTTATTGGCAAAAAAATTGGGTGAAAGGATTCGTAAAGAATTTCTGGCTGATAGTATCCAGTGTATTCAATGCTAATATCAAGCCAGTAGATGAACTAATTCATACTCACACAAGAGAAAAACTCAATTTGATTCAAGTTGGGGGAGGGGACAAGAGGGGTGGAGGAGAAAGGGAGGAAGAGAGGAGGGAAGGAGATTGGTGTGCTCCCACCTAACGTAAAGGTATATGGCACACCTCCTGGGTATGGGACACACTGCAACAGGGACTTGACCGAACTAATGCAAACATTGTAACCTAATCATTTGTACCCTCATATTAATCTGAAACTTAAAAAAAAAAAAGAATTTCTTGCTCACGAATGAGTTATATTTTGGGGACCTCAAGTAGTTAATGATAATGCAAAAAGATAGGATTTATAAATTTAATGATATTTCTAGGTTTTAAAAAAGGTTTCTTAATTACTGTTTATCCAAGAAATTCTTTTTAAAGATCTATGGGTCCTTAAGCTAGAAACTTCCAGGAATATTTTAGTGAGCATCTCAGAAAGCCCCAATGCCATGCATCAAATAGGCTCTGAGACCCCTTTTTGTTCCTTTAGGGTTTTTAGGTCAAGTCCTCAGCATGAAAGCCAATGTCAGCACTAGACATTGGTAAGGTCGCTGTTATAATATTAAAGGAAGAGTCAGCAGCTGCTTTCCCCATGGAGACTTTTCTGTGTGTTCTCGGAGAACTTTTGCATACCAGTATCAACTGCTCTCCACACAGCCCCTAAGTGAAGAGAGTTTCTCAGGGTTGCACAGCTTCCATCCAAAGAGCCATAGCTCTTTTTAAAAGATTGCATGTGCTAAAGTCCCTCACTAATTCAAGAGTTTAGTGTTAGAGAAGTCTCTTATGTCCTTTTTTTTTAAGCAAGTAAGAAAAAAACCCTCTCAATTTTCTAGAATTCTAAAACTTATTTTTTAAATTAAAAAATTTAAGCGCAGGATTTACAAATCAGCTATTAACTTTTAAGAGTTTCATTATAGTTTTAAAAAATCATAATTACTTGAGGAAGGGGAGAGGGGGTGTCTGCTTTATTCCTAATGGAAACTATACATATAGATGAAGTATCTATATAAAAAAATGGGACCCGTGATTATATTAATACTATCCAACTGATATTCAATAACTCACCCTTCTATTTCCCATTGTCCATATTTAAATACTTCAAAAAGAATTCTAATCAAGTGAAAATTAATAGGGAAGGAAAGACTAGGGCTGGCAGGAGAAGGTTCTAATCCCACTATCTCTTAATATTTCAAAGTCTCTTTTATTTTCTTAATAAAAGGGTGAGAGAAAGAGAAGGAGAGAGAGAAAAGGGAATTAATCCAGTGCTCTGAACTGTCCTCTCATCTTAATGCTTTAAATAAATTCTAAGAGAATATTATACATGAGAAGGCTATTTATGGCCAATGGCCAGGCTTTACTTTTGCTTCTCAACTTTTTTTTCTGTCTTTTCTTCTTCTTTCCCTTTATTCTACCTGTCTTCCTCCCCACTTACCTTCATTCTCAAGATATTTAAAACCTAGCAATGAAAGCTATATTTAAAGTCCAAGCTCCCCTGACAAAAATCTGGCCTCATATTTTCTCCTTTACTTTCTCTTTCTTTTCTTTCCTTTACTACTTTCTCGCCATCCCATCACCTAGGGGAATGTTCCCCTGAATAGTCTACATGGGTCCCTGTCTCTATGTTTTGGACCTATTTTTCCCTCATTTCCTCTCCCTTCACCTTTTCCTCTTGCCTCAAATCCTATTTACTCTTCAAGTCCTGCATTTTCTAAGAAAGTATCCCTGTGTAGCTTCTGAAAAATTATGATAATAAAATATTGTATTTATTGAGCAATTGCAGGATGCTAGACAATTTACTTGCAATGCATAATTTAATCCTCTCAGTAATCCTTGAGAGATTATCCCAGTTTCACAAGTAAGGGAACTGAGGTTAGGAAAAGGTTAAATTAGTTGTCAAAGGTCACATGAGTAGGAGAGCTGGAGCCAGGTGTCTAACATCTGCATTCTCTCTTATCCCTAAACTGCTATTGCAGTCATGGTCAAACCCCATTTGATCAAGTACTTTAAATTCCCTAATTATTTCATATGACAATAGCAACTTTCTTAAGTAAAATGATAAATCTTGTGAGAAGGACTATCACATCTTATATTTGCTAATCTCATCTTGGATCTTATTCAGGGTAGGCACATAATAGATTCTCAGTGCCTACTGAATAATAAAGGTCTGGTTTTCCTTATGAACTTTATCATTTTCTTTGTATTTATGTACCCAGTCATCCTGTAAACCCAATTTACATCTTCTAAAGATATGCATTATCCTGCCTTTCTTCAAAATTGAACTAAATGAGTCAATACTGGTACACTAGAAAGTTACAACTTAATATATATAATTGATTCATTGATTCATTCACTCATTCATTCATTAGAAAAACACCTATTGAGCACTTTCATGTGCCAGGCACTGTTGGAGGCACTGAGGGAATCTTCTTTACAGCTGCAAAAAAAAAAAAAAAAAAAGAAAAAGAAAAAGAAAAGCAAAAAATTAATGCCCTCATTAAGTTGCTTGTATTCGAAGATGGGAAAGACAGATAAATAAAATAAATAAGTAAAATATATGTTAAAGGCTAATAAAGCTACACAGAAAAATAAAGTAGGAGAGAAGATACAGCATTGGTAGAAGATGGGATGGGGCTACATCTTTAAATAGGACGAACAGTGAAAGACTCACTGACCACAGTCCCGAAGAGGTGAAAGAAAATAGATATTTAGATAAAGAGTAGTCTAAGCAGAAGGTATAGCAAACATAGAGAATGTGAATGTGCTTGAAACATTCAAGAAGTAGCAGGGATGTCAGTGTAGCTCACTTATCCCTAATTATAGAAATCATGTGTCTTCTACATAAATATGTTTGTAAGCATTGGTAAAAGTTGAAGATAGACTCACACAGACAAGCAGAGCTCCAAAGTCCCATGTGGATTTTGAGCAGAAAAATAAGAAAAAAGTATTAATGTGTTACTATTAAAAAAAAAAAACAACTTAAAATAGTCAGGGTTTTAGCCCAGGATTTCCTAGAAAATAAAGGCTAAGGCAAAGATTACAAGCTGAGTCTTTATGGGAAAGGTAAAATCCCAGATAAAGAGGGGACAAAGGGAGGGAAGGGAGGGAGGCAGAGGCAGCAGAGGACCCATAACTGCTCTAGCCACAGTCTCAGGGAGCCTGGAGGATCTTTGAAGGTGCATGTGCACGGCCACTAAGGGTAGCCCCAGAAGCTGTGCCTGGCACAATCCAAGAGCTGGAGAAAGGAGAGAAAATTTATCAGTGGGCTTCCTGTCACCACCTGATTCTGCTGATCAAATTTCACCCTGTAGGTAGATAACCACCACCACCATCCCACACACAAACACCACCTACTCCCCACACTTGATTTTTTAGTTGATAAATCTGGCTTCCTTGTCCAGCTCACAGGCTGTAGTGTGGCATTCCGTCAAAGTCTGCAAGTGACAAGAGGAGAAGAAACCAGACATGGTTAGTCCTGACTGCACAGCAGCTACCAAGGGGGAGGGGCCTGCATTCTCAGGCAAGCAACTGATTGGCCCCAGGCAGTGGGAAATGTGGGGTCTGAGTGGGGTTGGTTGGCAAAAGCAGCAACTTGGGCAGAGCAGCTGGCTGAGGGCCTGGAGGCTTATTAGATGTGTTCAATATAATCAGTTAATAGCAATATTTAACAAGAACAAATGCTTACATACCCTTAAAACCAAATGTGACAGAAGCTCCATTTCCCCTAAATTTCAGATAAATTATGTAGAGGAGATTAGTGATGTGTGCATATATTTTGTGTCAAGAGGAGAGTGAAAGATTGGAAAAAGAATGGCCTAAGCTATAACCAGGAAAATGTGATACAGAATAATGTGTGGTTAGTATTCTCTTGGGAATATCAACTAGTAACATTGTTATCCTAAAGATCAGTTCCAGTATAAGAGTATCCCACAAAAAAGTTAAAGCCAATAGGAGAGTATGGAAACCTAGGCCAAAGGATAAAATAAGAATCAAACCAATTTAATTGACTTAATATGGCTCAATATGGCTGACTCTCCTTTTTAAAATAGGCAAATAGGAGTAAGTTGATGGATTTAATCATAGCTGAAAATTCAGTGTGAATATTGACAACCTTAAATACTAGACAACCTATTCGGCTATACACTCTTTTCAATTTTCAAATCATTCAGGTGTTGGAGAGACATAGTCATAGAAAAAACTCCAAAAATTTAATTTAGTAAAATGTAATCTTATTTATAAAGTGAAATAAGTCTAGAAGGAATAGAAACATAAATATATAGTCAAGTATATCACTAAGGCAGAACCACAGGCAACACAATTTTGGAAAATGTCATAAGAAACCTCTTTTTAAAGATTAAATTTAGAATCAGTGTATTCATACATTTTCTCCAGTTCTTTTTTCACTTGCTCTAGTGTGCTTACTCTCTGAAAAATAGATTTATGAATATTCAATCAATAAAATTGGTTTGTTGAATTTTAATTTACCATCAGTGAGCTCACGTGTGTTTTGTGAGTCAACTACCCTAATCAAGGGCTTGTTCAGTTGGAGGACTTTGTGAGTGTCAGGGGAACCCTTCACTTTACACCCGAGGAAGCTAAAATCTAAGGAAGAAGAGAGACTGACTCCATGCCTAACAACAAAAAGAAATGCCTCCTGATGTCTATCAGTATACATTTTAAAATATCTGTTCATTTCTACACATCGGTTGGGAGCATGAATAAAGAAGAGGTTCAAGATCTAGCTCAAACAAATATTTCTTAAATAATTTATTTATTGTCTCACACCTAATTATCTTAAAGCTTAGTAGGTTAATTTACATCAATCATTTTTCACTCACACTTACTGTTAGGTGGTCAGGAATTCAGGAGCAATTTGGGTGGGTATTCCTGGCTCAGGGTTCCTCATCTTGTGATCAAGATACTAGCTGGGGATGTAGTCATCTGAAAACTCAACCAGGACTAGAAGATTTGTTTCTACCTGGTTCATTCACGTGACAGGTGTCAGGAAGCCTTGGTTTCTTGGACATAGGCTCCTCTACAGAACTGCTTGATTGTCCTCATGACGTGATGGCTGGCTTCCACCAGAGTAAGTGAACCAAGAGCACAGAGGGAACCACAGTGCTTTCTATGGCCTGTCTTGGGAGTCACATAGCTTTAATTCTGTCACATTCTATTTGTTACACAAGTCAGCCCTCTTAAATATGGGAGGAGCCTACACAAGAGTGTGACTACTGGGAGGGGGTGATCATTTGAGGTCATGGTAGAGGCTGGCACAGGTTCTTCAAATAGCAACCAGAAAATCCTTAAATTTGTCTGGAGACAGACTCCAATACTTAATAACTACCACTGTAAAGAAATCCTATCTCTTCTCTACCTGGTTTTTCCGCCTTTTTTGAACTGCTTCTTCATTTACCACTATATTTGGTACCCACATAGCCTTTGAATATTAAAGCAAAATTAGAAATTCTGCTTGAGAAATAAAGAACCACAGACACACAAAGATTAAATGATTTATTCAAGGTCATCCAGCAGCAGAGTAGAGGGTTAGAAGCCAATGGGGTTTGTGCCATGTGACTATGTCACCCTCTCTCCCTTTTCTTGGTCATCTTTATTCCTCCTGATCATTATCTATCATTCATTAAAAACATTATCCCACGGCTCACATTCTTCCCTTCTATCTTACCCAATAGCATCCTAGATGACTTCATTGTCCAAATGGCTAAGTCCATTCATTATGCTGAACTCTCAGTTCCTTGACCTTCACATCTTCAATTCACCTACTTTCTCCCTCATTCTTGGTAGATGATCTTGCCTTTTGTTTCACAAAGAGCATTTTAACACTTTGTCAGTATTACTTTATTTTCCACCTTCTATGCTCACAACTCTATCTGTACCCATTACATTTCTCTCATTTAAAAATATAGGTAACTTTTACACACATTTCTTTTAGATGCCACTTTATTGCCCTTATGTTATAATTTATATGATTTAGGGTGACAGTTATCAATTGATAGACAGCAGAGGTGAGATGAGGAATTTTGAAGCTGGGTTATTGGACAGGGGATGAAGATTCCAAATGTTGGAATCTGTCCAGATAGGGAAAGAATGGCTAAGAGCCTAATGCCGGTCTTGAGAGGGTGGAAGGAAATGACTGCATGGTTAACAGTAAACGATTGGTTAGAGAAAGTCAGGTTAACAAGGCTACATGGGGCAAGAAGGTCCTTTACCGGAGAAAGAGAAAGGGATGAAAAGTTCAGGGACAATAATGCAGCAGGAGCTGAAAACTGGCACTTCAGACTTTAAGAAGAATTGGTATTTTATCATTCGTGTTAAAGTGTGGGTTATATACTTTGGTTTATATATTGGTTTCATAATAGTACTGAGTACATTGGATACTTTTTCTTCCATTCTCAAGATACTTTACTAAGAAGAATATGTTCCAGCTCCATCCATGTAAATATAAAATATGTAAAGTCTCCATCTTTTTATGGCTGCATAATATTCCATGGTATACATATACCACAATTTGTTAATCCATTCATGGGTTGATGGGGCACTTGGGCTGCTTCCATGACTTGGCAGTTATGAATTGGGCTGCAATAAACATTCTGATCCAGGATGAATGAGGAAAGAGAGGGAGAGGGTAGGGGAAAGGGGGAGCCTGGGAGGAGGGAGAGTAATTGGCAGGACCTCACCTATTGTGCACAATGCAAGGGTACATGTCAAAACTATTAAGAGTTGAGTATAAATGTCTTAACACAGTAAGTTAAGTGAGGAGAAGGCTATGTTAACCAGTCTGATGTAAGCATTATAAATTATATATAAAATCAGCACATTATACCCCATAAATGCATTAATGTACACAGTTATAATTTAATTTTAAAAAGTCCCATACAATGAATGGGACTCAGTGGAAAGGTCTGGAAGTAATCAAAGAACTATGGGTGAGGAATTACAGAACAGGGGTGAGGCTGGAAAATGGAGCTGCTTTCTTTCTCAATGCCAGTTGACTGATTTTGAATATTCTGACAGTGGTCCCAGTTGCTATGACTCCAGATCTAGCTGATAATCCCAGATATTCAGCCTAGCACAGGCAGGATGGTAGGTGTGGGGAGTAGAGAGGATCTGTTTAAAGCCTGTGATATAGAACTTGCTTGCTGGGAAGGGACCTGTTCTCATTCACTTCACAGCACAGGCTAATTTAGCATGCTATTTTTAATTAAAATCATAGTCTCTAATTCTTTCTTAAGTGGCATTAGAATGCCTCTGGTGACTCCTACATATGCAAATTCCCCACTTTAAAAAGGACTTATCTGTGTCCAAATAAAGTTACCAAACCTACCTGAATCATCAGGTTCCACCACTGTCTTAGTTTGAGCTGCTGTAACACACACACTTTGGAGAGGAAGCTGGTCTTCCACTTTGTCACTCTTAACTAGAGATCTTGGAACTTGGGAAGATTTCTCTGAAATTTATATGCCAAGAATTCACTCCAAATCTGAACAGCTGATGGCCAATTTTTTTTTGAGACTTACCATAAAGTTTTAGTAATCAAGGATAGTGTGGTATTAGCATAAGGATAGATCAATTGAACAAAATAGAATCCAGAATGACCTTCATGTTTATGGGCTATTGATTGTTGACAAAAGTGCTAGGGTTAATTCATAGAGTAAATGGTGATAGAGGAACTGGATATCCATATCAGGGTGTGGGGGAATCTTTTTTTTATTTCAGATTAATATGAGGGTACAAATTTTTAGGTTACATTGTTCTTACTTCCAATGTAAAGTTCAATTTGTAGTAGAGTCCTTCACTCAGGGGGCATACTGAACACCCTCCCATTGTGCACAGTAAGTGAGATCCCCGCCAATTGCCCTCCTCTTCTCTCCCCTCTCCCTTACTAGCCTATATTTGTGATTTATCATTGATGTTGGTGTATAATTGCTTGTATATTGCTTTCATATTAGTTTTGAGTGCATTGGATATATTTTTTTCCATTACTGAAATACTTTAATAAGAATATGTTTAAATTCCATCCAGGTAAACATAAAATATGTAAAGTCTCCATCTTTTCTTATGGCTGAATAGTACTCTATGGCATACATATGCCACAGTTTGTTAATCCATTCAAGGTCAATAGGCATTTGGGTTGCTTCCATGGCTGGGCAATTATGAATTGAACTGTAATAGACATTTTTTTTCTTTTTGAGACAGAGCCTCAAGCTGTCACCCTGGGTAGAGTGCTGTGGCATTGCAGCTCACAGCAACCTCCAAATCCTGGGCTTAAATGATTCTCTTGCCTCAGCCTTCCAAGTAGCTGGGACCACAGGTGCCTGCCACAACGCCCAGCTATTTTTTGGTTGCAGCCATCATTGTTGTTTTGGCAGGCCTGAGCTGGATTCGAATCCACCAGATCAGATGTATGTGGCTGGCCCCTTAGCCGCTTGAGCCACAGGTGCCGAGCCTGAACATTCTTTATTTAGCACAAATGTCTTCCTACTAAAATGATTTTTGTAATTCTGGGTTGAGACTGAGTAATGGAACTACAGGATTAAATGGGAGCTTGACTTTCAGTCCTTTAAGAATTTTCCACACTTCTTTCCATAAAGGTTGCATTGTTTGCAATCCCACTGGCAGTGGAGAAGTGTGCCCTTCTCTCCACATCTAAGCCAGCATCTGGAAATTTGGGACTTTGTGATGTAGGCTAATCTTACTGGAGTTAGGTGATATTTCATAATGGTTAGATTTAAATTTAAGACATGAAACCATAACAATTCTAGAAGAAAGTGTGAGGAAAACACTTGAAAATACTGGCCTTGGGAAACATTTTATGAGGAACACCTTCCCTGGCAATTATAGCAATTAATGGGAGATTTTTAAGGGTTAATCTGACATTTTTAAAACATCACAGAAGATTCTAATGCATAGCACTGGCTAAAACCTACTGTTTTCCATCTAATGCAATTTTCTGATGGGTAGACAATTTTCTGATGGGTAGTCATCAGAGACTGCTCTGGACTTCATTGTAGGTTGTATGGTAGTATTTTTATCTGAATGTTTGCTGCCCCTTCCTACTGGATCCCTCTCTTTTCCCCTTCCCTGGCCCTGCCCTTATGATGGCAGGAATATCAGTGTCCTGGGCTCACCATTGCCATAATAAGTACCACAAACTGGGTGACTTAAAACAACAAAAATTTATTCTCTGACAGTCACAGTTTTGGAATCTATAAGTACAAAATCAAAGTGTTGCCTGAGTCCATGTGCCTCTGAAACCTCTAGAAGAGGATCCTTCCTTACCTCTTTCAGCTTCTGGTAGCCCCAGGTGTTCTTTGGTTTATAGCAACATAACTCCAATCTCTGCCTCCATCTTTGTGTGGACTTCTTCCCTCTGTGTGGGTGTCTCTTCTCCACTTCTGCTAAGGACAGTAGTCATGTTGGATAAAAGGCCCTCCCTACTCTACTATGACCTCATCTTAACTAATTTTATCTGCAGTGGCCCTATTTCCAGAGAAGTGAGTCCTCAACCCATAACACCTTGCTTAGCCATATGGTCCTCAATTAGCTAAAGACACATCATATGTGAGAGGAAGAGACCTGGGCCTTGCTTTCAGAGCTATTCTTTCATGCTGTCATCTTTCTGTTCCACTGCTGTTAGACAAGCATGTTGCAGACAGGGGCTGCTTCTTTAGCCTTGATCCTGAAACGAAGAAGACACAGCTGATTTATACAGGGCCATAGATTAGACTAGAGAAAATCTACTGTTATAGAGCTGATGGGATTGTAGGGGACTTATTATCACAGTATAGTAAAGTCTGACTAATACAACCTCTTTTGTAGGATGGCCCCAAATGTTAGACAGTTTCTTCTTGTGACAGCCTAAAGAAAACCTGATTTATCTCTACTAGTGAAATCTCTTTTACTACATTGTGTTCTTACCTCCTGGAAGTGGCATTGGGCTTGGAGGTTAAGAAAAAGTCAACATTTCATTTACTATTTCAGCTAGATAATAGAACCTTAGGAACTTATATTTATTCTCCAGTGTCAGCACGAATATTTTGGGATTCCAAATAAGAAGATGTCAAAAGAGCTCTCTCTTTCTTTCTCAGCTGCAATATGAGTTGTTTTCTAACTCCACTGTGACACAGGGTCAACTGAGGCCAGCATTATACGCTGTCAGGAACTATCTTTATTTTACCCTATTCCTTTGTAACTAGTCACATGAACTTTCTGAGGCTTGGTTAAAATACTTTTTTACGCCAATGAATTTAAATGCTATATTTAAATTATACTTAACTTACATACTAGAATTTTTGCATATATGGATAGAATTGGACAAAGGTTTATATATTCTGTAACAGAAATATTCTGAAGTGAATAGGCATATTCTGAAATGAATAGGCATAAGATAAGACTAGGCACTAATTTTGCCTGCTAAGATTTTGTAGGTCTCTCTCAGGGCTGTTCAACCCATGGCACACGTGCCACGTGTGGATTATGTGAGGACTTTTTTGCTTATCTGGGCTGGCAGATATCATGAAAATAGTGCATGGATCTTTCTCTTTGCTCATCAGCTTTCTTTAGTGTTTGTATTTTTAATGTGTGGCCCAAGACAACTCTTCTTCTTCTACTGTGGTACAGAGAAGCTAGGAGGTTGGACATTCCTGGATGTTTCTGTGGTAGAAATAGTCATTTAGACACACATTTGGCAAAAGGCCTTTAGTATACTCTTATCTAGCTAACTTTATTTCAGTTGATTTGTTTCAGTTTATTTCATTCTAGAAAAAGTGACTAGAGGGAAAATTCTACATGCTCAAAGGGCAAAAATCCTAGTTTGGGTTTTTGCAAATAGGAATAACCATAGCAAGCCTGAAGCAAGTGAGGTAATGTTTTACAGAATCTCTTTGCAGTGCGTTCTCAGAGCTTTATACAACCATCTGTCTGCCTATCCAAAGATACACCATCTCTCCATTCATCCAACAGGCATCTGCTGAATTCCAGCTGTGTGTTAGCTAGTGTGAAACACTGAGAATACACACATGAGTGAGCCACCTGTGCTGCCACATGCATCTTTCCTCCAGCCCCACCATGAGGCTCATGATACAGTTTACAGTCTTGGTGACTTTGGAGTACCCAGTTTTTGGAAGGTGTTTGAAAGCCCAGCAGAATCCAGGAAGCCCCTGACATTGTCAGAACCCTGGGGGCACATCCCGAATAACCTGGAGAAGTTTTGAGGCAATATAGACAGCAAGGCACAGGTTGCCACTGGCTCCATCAAACAGAGTGATTTCCTGGTCAAGGTCTGAACCTGACTTTCTAAGACAGGGCTCCTCAAACTTTTTAAACAGGGGGCCAGTTTACTGTCCCTCAGACGGTTGGCAGGCCAGGCTATAGTTTTAAAAATATCTATGAACAAATTCCTATGCACACTGCACATATCTTATTTTGAAGTAAAAAAACAAAATGGGAAAACATACAATATTTAAAATAAAGAACAAATAAAGTTAAATCAACAAACTTACCAGTGTTTCAATGGGAACTATGGGCCCGCTTGTGGCTAATGAGATGGTCAATGTCCAGCTCCATATTTGTCTCTGCTAGTCATAACAAGTGTTGCAAGTGTGCATCTGTTACTCTAGATTTGGTTGGAGATTTCAGATGTTTAATTCTGGAAAAAGTCTGTTCACAGACATAAGTGCTGTCAAAGATGGTTGCCATTTTGAGTGCCTGGTTCCTGAGATTAGGATATGTCTCAGAGGGGACAGAAGCATAGAAATTAGGAAGGCTGCTTGACTTGAATGCGTCTTTCAGAGAGTCACAATTCTGCAGTTCAGCCAGTTCCATTTGGTAAATTGTATCCATATTTTCTTTTTTTTTTTTATTTCAAGATACTTTATTCTTAAAATAGGTCATAACACTAAGCTTTTGGCCCATTCTGCCACTGTACAAGCTACAAAAGCTTGCTGAGCAGAGGAGGGGTGCTCTTTCATAGCACATCTGAAAAGGGACTAAAAAATCCATATAAAACAAATATTCAAATAGTTTCCATAGGAAAACAGATAAGTGTGACCCCATCTCCTAATCTTACATATTGCTGCATCTGTGCCAACCCTACTCTTACGAAGACATTTCAAAACTAGCAATAATTAAGTTAAATGGTCCCCCCAAATCCCTTAATTCAAGCTAAACTCACAGTTAACAGCTACAGAATGAGATCTACACATTAATCTAGCTGAAGCACAAGTTGCTGGGTGACGTTTTCATTCACTTTCCCAAGCACAAGACACAGGCAGAGTGCCAACATCCTGCTCTTCTACTTCGGGTAGGTAGTCAGGGTTCTGGATTTGCTGCACGAGTTGCCACGTCGGTCCTGACATCACATAGTAGATACTTGGCCTCTGGAATCCATTGAAAGTAGAAGCAGCAGCTACAGTGTAAGCACCCATATTTTCAAAAAGCATCCAGTCGCCCACATGCATTTCTGGCAGGTCACAGTGCTCAACTATTGGGTCATGGCCATCGCATGTTGGTCCCCATATGCTGGATGAATAATACTTTTCATCTGGTTTAGGTATCTTTTGAAGAAGAGGTTTTACATGAGCATGATCATAAAGGATGCAATTAAACAATCCATATACTCCATCATTGATGTAATACATAAAGGTTTGTTCACTGGACTCATCTTCATCATCAGAGCCTATTTGTTCCATTAATATGATTTTTTTGGCAATGATATTAACTGCAAGTGTGAAGGTTGATACAACATAATATCCGCCTGGCTCAGCTATGATTCTCACTCCAGAGTCTGATGGAAAGTACTTGTCCAATGCTGGGTTGATTACACCAGTGATCTCTTCAAATCTAAGCTTCACATCCTCAGATTCAGGAAAGCCACCACCAACACCAAGGAGGTA
>CAUYRH010016868.1:0-15520 GCA_963574655.1 Perodicticus potto | reverse complement strand
TTTTTTTTTTGAGACAGAGCCTCAAACTGTCACCCTGGATAGAGTGCCGTGGCATCACAGCTCACAGCAACCTCCAATTCCTGGGCTCAAGCGAGTCTCCTGCCTCTGCCTCCCAAGTAGCTGGGACTACAGGCACCCGCCACAACTCCCGGCCATTTTTTGGTGGCTGCTGTCATTGTTGTTTGGCGGGCCCGGGCTGGATTCGAACCCGCCAGCTCAGGTGTACGTGGCTGGCGCCTTAGCCCATTGAGCTACAGGCGCTGAGCCCTTTATTTCTTTCTTAATAAAACAGGGATTCATCTGCGGAAAACGCTTGTTAAGTGCAAGTGGCCTGTGTATCACCCTCTATCACGTTTCATTCTTTTCAGATTCTGTGCCCTTGCCCACAACACATTTTTCTACCCAGAACACACTTTACATTTCCCATGAATATTCTAGGTGGCCCTATTCTAAAGACATCTGATCTGTTTGTTCTTTCTCTAAGCCTTTAACAAGCACTTGACTTCACGTGGACTCTGTGTGTACTTTCTCTCCTATGGCATTTAAAATAGTCTTCATTGTTTCAGATTTCTCCCCCTTACCCAAAGTGATTTGCATGGAACATATATTAAAAGAAAAAAAAAACTAAACTAAACTGAAGCTAGCAAAAGAACAATAAATAACTACTACAGAAAGGGCATGGCACTCCAGGAGGCAAACAAATCAGGGTAAGAGACTTCCCGTCCATAATTTATTAGCTTGAATTCTTGAAGACTCCTATGCATCTCAATTGCCTTCTGGAGACATGTACGGCTTTATTTTATTTCTTCCTTGGTAGATTTACAATTTCAAAATTTATGACTATGATACCTATCTTCTGTTAAATGATTAAACAACAGATAAATCACGTGATCTCACTATCATAGGTAGAGGTCTTAAAATATGCAAAGATAACTTCACAGACTCTCTAAGTAGAAGATACAGCGCAGCAAATCACTTCAGTGTAGTAATAGTGGGTAACTAGTATTGAGTACTTTAATAAATGGTGTCAATTGTGCTTAGTAATTTACACTGTGGTCTCCACTCCTCAGTGGAACAAACAAACAAAATAGTATGATGGGTTTTACACTAAGCACTTGCTTAGTTTATAACAAAACAGAGGCACAGTTGGTTTCAGTGACTTGGCACATCCAGAGTCAGAATTTAACCAGAATTTAAACCAACGTCTGTCTGACAGTAAAGCCTATGCTCTATTAAATTAAGTAAAATTCTTATAAATTCCACACATGTACATTATTATGTAGAAAAAGGACTACATGTCATGATACATTTCTTGATACAGAGCATTATTTATTTTTTTAAATATCCCATATGTAAGTTGATCTCTTTTGATTAACCTGAAGCCTTGAAATTAGACATATTTTTTTTTACTTGCTCCTCCTAAAGAGTGAAATTTTAATCAACTATGGGCCCAAAGCGGGTACATGGCACTGTCGCCGATCTCCTTATCTGGATACTGCTCTGCTGCTCCAGCCCTGACTGTGAGTTACACTTCTCCTGGCAGATAGTGTTTGCAGAGAGCCATCTGCAGTGTTCTTTTCCATGCTACACTGCAGAGACGAGACGTCAGACGCTGCAATTAGTGCACAGGCTAGAGCCATGGGATACAGCCAACCTAGAGATCTGACTCAAAGTCCTGTATTTATAAAGATAAAGATTTTTAACCACTGCATTTAATGATGCATCCATAGTTTCTGTTGTTGGTAAAGTATCTGTTCTCATAAATGTTTATTGAACGATTCATCAAAAACTAGTGATCTATTTTGACAGCCGTTATTTGTTACTATTTTGTCTTTGGGATTTTCTACCTTTTTCTTTTGATTTGTCCTTCACATGGTCTAGATACACATTTTTGGGGGGAAGTTTCATCCAAACTTTCCTCCTAATTTATCAGACTTTGTTCACATTTCCAAAACATAATAAAATGCATAATTTTGGTATAATCAAATAAAAAATTGTTTTGTTTCTTTTTTGTAGTTTTTTTACACTACAATTATTATTTTTAAATGTCTTGTTCGACTTATAGATCATAAATATATTTTCCCAACTTTCTTATATTAACTTTATAGTTTTGCTTTTCACACTCTGGTCTATGGTTTGCCTAGAATTTACTCTTATACACAGTATTACAGAAGAACACATTTGATCTTACTTCCTTATTTTCCAAAACTGTTTATTAAATGGACTGCCTTTTTTGTTTGTTTGTTTGTTTGTTTTTTGCAGTTTCTGGCTGGGGCTGGGTTTGAACCCACCACCTCCAGGATATGGGGCCAGCGCCCCACTCCTTTGAGCCACAGGCACCACCCTGGACTACCTTTTTAAAAATTAATTTGTAGTGCCATATTTATCATATACCACGCAGCAAGTTTCCTTCCTCATAAGAAACTTTGTTGTTTCTTTCTTTTCTTTTTTTCTTGAGATAGAGTCTTATTCTGTCACCCAGGTAGAGTACCACGGTATAGAGTTAGCCTAGCTCATAGCAAACTCAAACTGGCTTTAAGCAATCCTCTTGCCTCAGCTAGGGCTACAGCACATCGGCTACAGCACATCAGCTAATTTTTCTATTTTTACTAGAGGCAGGTCTTGCTCTTACTCAAGCTGGTCTTGAACTCCTGAGCTCCAGTGATCCACCTGCTTTAGCCTCCCAGAGTACTGGAATTATAGGCTTGAGCCACTGCGCCCAGCCTTGTTTGTTGTCTTTGTATTCTCCATCATGTATTTATTTTTACTTTTTACATCAGAAACATACCCAGTCTGTTGTTTGTAGTGCTACAACTTTGTAGTGTATCTTCTTATTTTTTCTTGCAAAATTGATTTAGTCATTTGTTGACTCTCATATTATTGGCAAGTTTTTTAGTGCTATATGTCTATAAAAAAGTAATGATAATAGTGTCGCTGCATAAAGTTGTTTTATTTGTGTCCTTCTTAGTCCTCTGCAGGGCAGTGTACATCCCAGTCTACAGGAATAACATCTTTGTATGGGCCAGTAACCAGCACTCCTGCAAAATATTGTCCCTTGGGCAACCCTGAGTCATCTTCAACTGCAGAGACAGTATCTGAAGTTTTTCTGTTAGGAATAATGTTGGACGAAGATTTTTGGTAAATAAAACTTAACCAAGTTATTTCAGTTTATATCTTTAAAGTGCAAAGAGCTTATTTAAAATTGAAAAGTAAATACTGAGCTTTCAAAAAATGCCTTTTGTATTGAATTAAAATTTCCTTTTCTTTGATAAGGAAACTGGTGAAATTACATTGCTTAATTGTTTGATAAATGGGAAAATACATTGAACAATCGGGCTTACCTATTACTCGCTCACATGTGCTGCAATATATTGTAGTTTTTACTAATTAAAAATGTGTTTGGCATATTGGTATATATGTTCATTAGAGAAATGAGTTTGCAGGTTAGCTTACTTTAATGCCTTACTTAGTTTTGCAACAAAATTACACTAACTTTTACACAGTTAGGAAGATGGTTTGCCATAATATTCCAGTGTATCAAACACCTTGAATTAAAAAGAATTGTGTTGGGCGGTGCCTGTGGCTCAGTGAGTAGGGCACAAGCCCCATATACTGAGCGTGGCAAGTTCAAACCCGGCCCCGGCCAAACTGCAACAACAACAACAACAACAAAGAACTGTGTCTTGGGCGGTGCCTGTAGCTCAAAGGAATAGGGCACCATCCCCATATGCTAGAGGTGGTGGGTTCAAACCCAGCCCCGGCCAAAAAAAAAACTGCAAAAAAAAAAAAAAAAAAAAAAGGAAAGAATTGTGTCTTGAAAGTCTTTTTTTAGACAATAATAATTTACGTTATTGCATTCCTCTGAATTTCCAGGTGACTTGTAGCACCTCTCCAGACTTTTTCTACCTTCTAAGTTAGTAGTACCCCACGATTGCTTGCAGATAGATAGAAGTACAATACCATGTGCCACAGACAATGTAATATTTTGCAAACGCTCTAAACTAGATTTTGTTTATCCTCAAATAATTCCATAGTAAAAGTAGGTAATTTGTACATTTTGCAGTCAGTAAGATTCAGCGGAAAATTGAGATAAACTTTTTTCCTTCCCCCCTCTTTGTGCTAAACTCCCGAAGTTGGGATCCCATAGATTGAATGCTTCTCTGTGGAGCACACTGGCTTTATCTCTCTTTATTTTAATTGTTTCTGACAAAAAGCTTTGTGTAGCAAATCTTCTGAGACACAACGATGATATATGCATTGAATTTTCATATTTAATTATTAATTTGTACAGATGTACAATCTGGATTCAACCTTTTACGCTACAGGTTGTGAAATATTAATTCATCATCAGAAATATCACTGCTAGGTGTCCAATGTCAATCTGATTCTTATTATTTTACATGTGATCTGCTCTCTCTGAGACCCTTGCAAATGTATTTTCTCCTTGATGTTTTCAAAATGTAAAATTTTACTAAAATGTCTGGGGGAGGGATTTCCCTTTTCCAGAGTATGTAGCACATAATGAGACTTTTTAGTCTGAATTCTCTCACTTTATTTTCACAAAATATATAACCATTATTTACTTCAAAATGTTCTCTTTCATTTTGTCACATGTGTGTGTGCATACACAGATATTTGTGCATATAACATATACATTTAAACATATGTATGTACATACACACATAGATACATGCGTATCTCCTTGTTCTCAGATTCTGAAGCTAAATAAATATAATTGAAATAAAAATACAAAAATGGGATGAATAAAACATTTGTTAAGTAGAAGAATGAGTTAATTCTTCTTGTCCCAGAAGAAATTATACTGTACCGAAAGAGAATGGGATGTAACAAGAGAAACAGGGGATGGGAACAATTAAGAGACCTAGAAAATAAAAATAGAAGTTCCATTATCTTTATTTATTTACTTAGTTGTTTATTATCATACACTTTACTTTTTAGAGAAGTTTTAGTTTCATTCAAAATTGAGAGAGAAAGCAGATTTCCTATATACCTTCTGCCCCACCATGTACATAGTCCCCCGAGTAAAAAAATCCCATACCAGAATGTTGCATTTGTTCCCCTCTATGAACCTTCATTGACACATCATTGTTCCCCAAAGTCTATAGTCTTTATTCAGTTTGATGTACATATTCTGGGTTTGGAAGACTGGATAATGAAATGCATCCCTCATTGTAGTATCTAGTACCATAGGAAGTAATTTCACTGCCCTGAAAATTCTCTGTACTCCACCCATTCATCACTCCTTCTCCCTAACTCCTAGTAACCACTGAATTTTTAAATTCTCTCCATAGTTTCTCTTTTTTCAGAATGCAATATATCTGGAACAATAGATTATTCTGCCTTTTGCAATTTGTCATTTTTACTTAGTAAGATGCAAGTAAGATTCCTTTATATTTATATTGATAGCTTAACAATGAATTATATTTTATCATCTGCATGTATCCCAATTAATCCATTCAAATACTGAAGGGCATCTCAGTTGATTCAAAGTTTTGGCAATTATGAATACAGCTGCTATAAAAAATTGTGTGCCAATTTTTGTCTGGACATAAGTTTTTCAACAGTTCTGTAAATATCAAAAATTGTGATTGCTGGATATTACAATAAACATTTAGTTTATTAAAAAAAACTGTCAAATCATCTTTCAGATTAGTTGTACAATTTTGCATTCTCACCATCAATGAATTGGTGTTTCTGTTCCTCCACATTTCCATCAGCATTTGCTATTGTCAATGTTTTATATGTTAGTCATTTTAATAGATGTGTAGTGGTATCTTATTGTTGTCATTTGCCATTCCCTAATGATATGAGGTTGAACATCTTTTCATACATTTATTTGCACTCTATATTGGTGTCTGTTCTGTCTTTTGCCCAGTTTTCTTAAATCAAGGTGCTCATTTGTTATTGTTTAGTTTTAAGAATTCCTTGCATATGTTGAAGTAATAGTTCCTTACTGTACATGTTCTTTGCAAATATTTTCTCTCAGTCTGTGGCTTGTCTTTTGAAAAGTAGAAGTTTTAAAATTTAATAAAGTCCAGCTTATCCATTTTTTCTCATAAATCATGTCTTTGGTATTATATCTAAAAGTCATTCCCACCAGAAATTTTGGTCTGTAGTATTCTTGCAATGTCTTTATCTGGCTTTGGCATTAGAATAATGCTGGATTCATAGAATCGTTTAGAACATGTTCCCACTGTCTCTATTTTCTGGAAGCAATTGTAGAGAATCAATATTTTTAAATAATTGATAGAATTCACCAGGAAGGGATTGATACAATATCTGTATATGATTGGTAGAGAATAGATACAGTATCTTTATATGATTTGGTAGAATTCACTAGTAAACCATCTATCCCTCATGTTTTCTGTTATGAAAAGGTATTATTGATTAAATTTCTTTAATATAGACTTATGATATAGACTATATCTGTTATGAAAAGGTATTATTGATTCAGTTTCTTTAATAGGTGTAGACTTGCATGTTATTCCTTTATTATCCTTTAAGTAGTTATCGGTCATCCATAATGGTCATCTTTCATTTTTAATGTAAGTTCTTTGTATTCTCGCCCTCTTCCACACTCTCTCTCTCTTTCTCCCTCTCTCTCTCTTCCATCTGTCATGGTTATCCAAACTGCAGGATTACTGATTTTACTGATCTTTTTGAAGAACTGGCTTTTCCTTTTATTGATTTGTTCAATTAATTTCTTATTTTCAATTACATTGACTTCAACTCTAATTTTTTATTATTTTTCTTCTGCTTACATTGGCTTTAATTTCCTGTACTTTCTAGTTTCCTAATTGATTTTAGATCTCTATTGATTTTTTTAAAATTTCAGAATATTAGGGGGCCCTTGTGTTTTGTTTCCACCCTTTGCTTTTTTGCACAAATTAAGTTTATAAGCATGTCCCCAACCTAGACAGTGTGCACCATACCCAATAGGGATGAATTTACCCACTCCCTCCCTTGCCCTCTCCCAGTTTAATTTTCACTGAGATTTACTGCCACAAGGGCACTTAAGCGCTAATCATTCAGTTCCAACCTGGTTTGAAGTAGGTGTATTTGTTTCTCCATTCCCATGATGTTTCACTTGGAAGAACAGTCTCCAGTTCTCAGTGGTCACACAAGTTACTAGATCATCATTTTCTTTTTTAAATGACTGAGTAACACTCCACAGAATGCATATATGATATCTCATCAATCCATTCATGTATTGGTAGGCATTTGGGTTTCCATATCTTTGGAGTTGTGATGTTATCAACATTCACATGCATGAATTTTTTATGAGATTACCTATTTTCCTTTGGGTATGGACCTCGCAGTGGGGTTGCTGGATCAAATGGTAGCTCTACTTTAAGTTCTTTGAGGTATCTCCATATAATTTTCCATAGAGGTTGTACTAGGTTGCAGTCCCACCAACAGTGTGTAAAGGTTTCATTCTCTCTGCATCTTACTAGCACCTATTGTTATGAGACTTTTTAACAGGAGCCATTCTTTTTGAAGTTAGGTGATACCTTATTGTGATTTTAACATGCATGTCCCTAATGATTGGAGATGTTGGGCATTTTTTCATGACTTTGTTGGCTATTAGTGTATATTCCTTTAAAAAGTTTCTGTTCTTCTTTTTTGCCTACTTTTTAATGGGGTTGTTTGGGTGTTTCTTGCTGATTTTCTTTTCTTTAGATTCTGGTTATTGGTCCTTTATCAGATTAGATCATGTAAATATTTTTTTTTCCATTCTTTGTGTTGTCTATTTGCTCTTTTGATTGTATCCTTAGCTGTTAAGAAGCTTTTAAATTTAATCTGGTCTCATTTGTTTGTTTATTTTTTTGTTGTTCCTGTGATTGCTTTAGGGTTCTTTATGATTTCTTTGCTTAAGATGATATCAATAAGAGTTTTTCTAACATTTTCTTCTAGGATTCTTATAGTTTCCTGCCTTAGGTTTACGCTTGCAATGCATGAATTAATTTTTGTTAGTGGTGAGACGTGTGGCTTCTGTTTCAGTCTGTTATGTGTGGCTATCCAGGTTTCCCTGCACCATTTATTGAACAGGGATTCTTTCCCCCAGTTTATGTTTTTATCTCATTACTTTTTAAAATGTGTATCAGTGCTGTAGATATAAACTTTTCTCTAAGCTTTACTTTAACTGAATCCCACATATTTTAGTAATTGGTATTTTAATTTGCATTTAATTTCACTCAAGATTTCATCTCTGATCCATATGTTATTTAAAAGTGTATTATTAAATATTAAAATATTTGCAGATTTTCAAGTTGTTTTCTGTTATTTTTAGTTTAATTTCATGTGGCTTGCCAGTAAACATTGCAGAATTTCAGTTATTTTAAATGTATTTAGGTGCATTCCATGGGCCTAGAATGTGGTCTATTTTTGTAAATGTTTCATGTAAGCATAGGAAGAATGTGTCATCTGCTGTTATTTAATGAATTAGTCTATCAATGTCAATTATATCTAATTGCTATTGCAGTTCACTAGTTGTTAAAGATTTTCTGCCTACTAGATTTGTTCATTTCTGATAGAGGAGTGTTGAATGTTTCAACTACAATAGTGAGTTCATGTGTTTCTCCTTGCAGTTCAGTCCACCTTTTTTTGTTTGGTTTGTTTTTATTTTATTTTAACTTTTTTTATTTAAAAGTAAATTAATTTCCGGTTAATGTGAGTGTACAAGTCCAGGTTAAAATTTTGTTATGTAGAGTCCCTCGATGTCAACACCCAAAAGCTTGCCAAACGCTCCCACCTGGTGCCCATTCAGAGAGAGCACGGACTATTCAGTCTGTCCACTTCTGTGTCAGGTATTGTGACACTGTTGTCACATTAGGGATTCTCATGTCTGCTTGAATAATCAATCCCTCTATCATTATGTACTGTTTCTCTTTATTCTTCATGACTTTCCTGCTCTGAATCCTCTTCTGTCTGAAATTAATATAGCTACTCTTGCTTTCCTTTGATTAATGTTAGCCTGGCATATTTTTTATCATTTTGTATGTATTCTCTGTGCATCTTTATATTTAAAGCTGCTTTCCTGTTGACAACAAATAGTTGTGTCTTATCTGATAGACTCTGATAATCTGCCTTTTAATTAGTGTACTTACATCATTAATGTTTACAGTGATTATTGATATATCGGATTAAAATGTGCCATATTTGTTACTGTTTTCTATTTGTTGTTTTAGTTCTTTGTTCCTTTTTTTTTTTTTTTTTTTGGTGTTTCACTCTTATGCCTTTTTTGTTTGTTTTAATCGGGAATTTTACATGATTCTATTTTCTCTCCTTTCTCAATATGTCAGTTACCCTTTTTAAAAAATTATTTTTCCCCTCAAATTTATAATATGCATTCCAGACAAATCTAAGTCTACTGGCAAACAATACTATAATGCTTAACAACTAGGAAAAATGCCTCATAACAACAAAATAATCTCCTGTCTCTTGTGTCATTGCTGTCATTTTATTTCACTATTACATAAGCATAAATATGTATACACATACACATATATATTTGCATATATATACACAAGTTAACACATTATTACTATTGTTATTATTATCATAAACAAACTATTACCTATTATTTCAACTAAGAATAATTCTTTTCTTTTATCTTCACTTAGTTCTTCTCTTGTGCTCTTTTTTTGTTTATGTATATAGAAGTTTCTGACCTAAATTATTTTTCTTCTTTTGAAGAACTTCTTTTAACATTTCTTGCAAAACAAATATACTGGCAACACATTTCTTTAATTATTGCTTGTTTAAGGAAGTCTTTATTTCTGCTTTACATTTAAATCTTATAGGGTACAGAATGCTAAGTTGGTATCTTTTTCTCCCAAGTATTTTTAAATATTTCACTCCATTGTCTTCCTGTTTGCATTATTTCTGAGGAGAAATTGAATGTAATTCATGTCTTTGTTCCTATATAGATAAGGTACTTTTGTCCTCTAGCTTCTTTGAATACTTTTTTTCATCATCTTTGGGTTTCTTACAGTTTAAACATGCATAAATATGTGTGGTTTTTGAGGAGCATTTATGCCTCTGGGGCTTCTCTGAGCTCCCTGACACTGTGGTGTAGTGTCTGGCATTAATTGAGAATATACATTATTATTCCAAATATTTCTTTGGTTCCTTTGTCTCGTTTTTCTTCTCCTACTATTTCAATTACTGGTGTGTCCCCTGGTTTCTAGATATTTTGTTCTTTTTTTAATAGTCTTCTTTCATTTTTACTTTTTGCTGCTGTTCTGGAAGATTCTATTGACTTATCATCAATGTCACAGATTCTTGTCTAACTTGTGTTCAGTGTATAAGCCCATGAGAGGCTTTCTCCCTTTCTGTTACAATGCTTTTATTTCTTAAATATTCATTCATTAAATATTCATTTCTTCATTTATTTCTTAAATATTCTTTGTTAGGATTTTCATCTCTCCACTTAGATCATCCATCCATATTTGCATGTTGTCTACTTCATGGTTTAGAGTTTTTAGCATATTAATCATTGTTGTTCTAAACTCCTGCTCTGATAATCCCCATATTCCTGCCATGTTTGAGTCTGGTTCTGATGCCTGTTGTGTCTCTTCAAGTTGTGTGTGCTTTACTTTTTGGGTTTTTTGGAATTTTTTTTCATGATACTAGACATAAGAGACTGGGAAAGGGGATGTCAATAAATAGACCATTAGTAATGTGGTGGCAAGTCAATAAGTAGACCATTAGTAATATAGTGGCAAGAAGTGGTAGGATGGGAACCCTTCTATAGTGTGTGCATCTCAGTCTTTCTGTAAGTCTATACCTTGGACTGTGAACCTGACCAGCATTTCTCATTCCTCTTCCCTTTTAGGCAGGACAGAATAGCTAGAATGGGCTGAAGTTGGAAATTTTCAGTTAGAAAATTTAGTTAGGTTCTGATAAAACTCGAAAGTTTCATCTCAGATAACAGTTTCTCTTGAGGATGGGTTTTGTGAAGAAAAGAATGGTCTCAAGTATTTCAAAATGGTAACTTACACCTTCTCCCACAGGAAGTGCGAAGGGATTTTCTCAGATTTTCATAGTGATAATCTAGCAGAGTTCCTGAAGGTAAAATTCACAGAAGTGTGAGAGCTTCCTGTGATGGGCCCCCTCTCAGACTTAACCTCTAGAAATCTGTTAGTTATTGTTCAGTTTTTTCTATACTGGTACTAGTTCTCACAGAGGTTTCTGCTCTGTTAATTTGTGATTTTCTGTATTTGTCTGTCTCTCTAATTTGGTGGGTCGTGACACCCTGTGAACTCACTT
This sequence comes from Perodicticus potto, assembly GCA_963574655.1. Taxonomy (NCBI): domain Eukaryota; kingdom Metazoa; phylum Chordata; class Mammalia; order Primates; family Lorisidae; genus Perodicticus; species Perodicticus potto. The sequence continues at coordinate 4,228 of CAUYRH010016868.1, read as the reverse complement.
CAACATGTGGCTAGTTTTTCTACTTTTAGTAAAGATGGGATCTCAGTCTTTCTCGGGCGGGTCTCAAACTCCTGAGCTCAACCATTCCTCCCTCCTCAGCCTCCCAGAGTGCTAGGATTACAGGTATGACTCACTGCACCTTACTCAGTTTTAATAGATTTTTACTTTAGAATTAAGTTTACAGAAATGCTGCAAGGATAATATTTAAAGTTCTCACATACCCAGTACTCCGTTTCTTCAATTACTATCATCATACATTAGCAGGGCACATTTGTCACAATTAATGAACCAATATTGATACATCATTGTTAAATAAAGTCCATACTTTATTTATATTCCCTATATCCTACACAGCAGTGGTCCCCAACCTTTCTGGAAATAGGGATCAGTTTCATAGAAGATAATTTTTCCACAGACTAGGGTTGGGGGGATGCTTTTAATAAGAGTCGGTGAGAAATTGATTTATTAAGAATGGTCTCTGTGCAATCAAAGATCTCTGCTAATGATAATCTATATTTCCAGCTACTGTCTGGGACTAGCATCACCGCCACAGCTCCATCTCAGATCATCAGGCGTTAAATTTTCTTAAGAAGTAAGCAACTTAGATCCCTGGGCAATTTACAGTTGGGTTCATGCTCCTGTGAGAACATAGGAGCTGCCCATCGGACAGGTGGCAGAGAGCACGCAGTGATGCAAGTGGTGGAGACTGGCCATAAATACAGATGAACCTACCAGTCTGAAGCTGGGGGTGGGGACCACAGCTACACTGGATGCCACTTAATCACCATTTCTCCTTAGAGTCCTGCAGGCTGTGACAACAACTATTACAGTTTTCATGACTAATTTTTTAATTGCCCTATTTCATCAATATTCTTCCTTAGGTCATTGAAAATATTTTTTATAATTATTTTAAATTATTGATCTCTCTTTCAAAATTTGTGACACACATTGTCTTGTTTGATATGTTCTTTTTAATGGTTGTATCTCCTGAGCTTCTGGTTATTTTGGCGAAGAGATTCTGTCCTGAGGAAGTATCAGAAAAATTTCTCTGCTGTTGGGTACAGGGAGGAGCCCAAGCCCAGGTCGTACTACTATAGTTTGCATTCCTCCTGTGAGTTTGAGAGACGAAAGAGAATGTGCCTCAGAACTGGCATCAGCCTCCCTCCTTGTCAACTTTCCACCAGACAAAATCCTACAATTATGCATTGTCCTTTAAATCCTTCATATAACCTAGCAAGGAAGACAGCATTCTCTTTAGATTAATGCACCTTGGCTTGGTGTTTGGAGGGGAAGGAGAAAGAAGGAGATCTGAAATTTAGAAGGTGGTGAGAGAGTTCATTTTTTTTGCATGAGACTGAGCTAGTCTTCAGCATCTGAGTAAAATCTGCTGACAGTGACTCTCTGAGGTATTAGGCCAGGCAGGAATGTTCTCTAGCTGAGTGATGAAGAAGAAAAGACTTTCTCCATCCCCATCTACCCTTAGCATCCCACCCCAGTGCTGCAGGAAACCACCTGCCATACCCCAGTTCATAGAAGTGTTTCGTGTCTCCTGGGGTTTTTCATGAAATCCCTAGATCCACACTGTCTCCCCTCATCTGTAGTTTCTTCATGGCTAGTTTAGAAGAGGAAGTCCACAGCTCATGGCAGTCTTCCACGTCTTCATGAAGCAATCACTAGTCTCTCACGAGTCCTGAAGCTGGTGAGAGATAGAGATAGGATACAGACTCACACCCATGGATTCCAGAGCCTGTAGAGTTTACACTTTCTCACCTCATAGGCCTGCATGTCCACCTTCTCAAATACAACACAGGTCCCTGGAATTACTATCAGACCGAGGACATGATGTGTCCTGTGCACTGTGTATCTGAAATGGGACATTAATGGATGCTTCTCCTGAAAGATTTCTCAATTTTAACAGTAATTTTAAAAGAATAGGGAGAAATAATTATTGCAGTTCTTTCTTATTCATTCATTAATTTCAATACAAATTTATTTAGTGCATGTAGGCACTGATCTATAAATTATGTGGAAAATAATGAGGAAAAAATGGATTGCCTACTTTTATTGAGAATTTCCCTACATAACGGTCAGAGTGATCAGAAATACAGTTCTCAGGTATAAAACAACAAAAAAAGACCCCATTCATTAAAATTATAGTAACTACTCCAATGTATCTTTGAAACATGGAGACTTATATATTCACATATACTCAATCTGGCCTAATAAAATGAACTTTATTTTGGGAACTCATTGTGGACAAATTGACAATTAGGCAATGATGCTTTTCAGTATCCCTAGAACTCTCTCCATCCTTCTTACCCCATTACAATCAACAGGTAACCTGTGCTCTTTTCTTTATCCCACCTATCACAAATTCCACCACAAAATTATTTTTAAGTCAGGCAGCGTCTATGGGTCAGTAGGTAGGGTAACGGCTCCATATACCAAGGGTAGCGGGTTCAAACCCAGCCCTGGCTAACTGCAACAAAAAAATACCCAGACATTGTGGCAGATGCCAGTAGTCCCAGCTACTCGGGAGACTGAAGCAAGAAATTTGCCTATGCCCAAGAGTTGGAGGTTGCTGTGAGCTGTGATGCGACAGCACTCTACCAAGGGTGAGAAAGTGAGACGCTATCTCTACAAAAAAAATATAAAAAATTTATATATATTAAAAATATATTTTTAAGCCAAGAAAGCATATCTCATCAAACTTTGATTTTTTTTAAGATTTATGCTAAAAAAATAGATATTTAAGTTTTATTATTAGGAGCATATTGGGAGTAAAATAAGATCAGAGGTTTTTGCAGTCCCCAGAAATATACTTCATAGACCCAGACAGGAATCTTGTCTTGTAAAAAAAAAGAAGTATATCCAAAGGGGGAGGGGCAGAGTCCAAACATTTTTCTGTATGGTATCATAAACTATTGATTAAGGGCACACAATGGTTGGAAACAGATGTCAGCAGATAAGAAAGTAAAACCATCTCTTATGATGAGCTCTGGGATTATGTGCTTAAAACATTTCTGTCTCACTAGCATATCAGGCAACCAAACAATTAAAAGTGATTTGAACTGTAAGCAGACCAACACTTTCTGGTGCTTACACTCCATGCAGCACTCTGGAAAAGCCGATAAAACCAATTACTTGGCAGTGATGTTGCTCATTAGATGATCAGCATAAGCAAATTACATGGTCTAGGATCAATTCCTTACTGCTTTCAGAAGAAAAAGGAGCTTGCTGCACAGACGAGGAGAAGCCACTGGAGACAGGACTGGCTTTTACTGGTCAACTTTTGGGAACGTGGTGATTGACACATATACGTGTGTCCATTTGAGAAGCTGTCAAAACACCTTGTCTGTCTCATTGGAGGGTAAACACAGGAAAAGAAAGAGAAAGAGACCTACATCTGTAGTATCTGTCATAAAAACTTCCGTATGGGGTAGGTAGAGTAAATGATTATTATCAGAATTTAGAAATTAAATACTCTTTATTTTGGGGAAAGAGTAAAAGTAGAGACAAGAGAAAAAAGCCTCCAGTTTGGAGACTTGCCATGGTTCCTCAGAAGGCCCTGGAGCAGGATGCTCAGAAATTATGTCATTTCCTCATTGCAATGTGCATGCCTCTACACACACACACACACACACACACACACACATACACACACTCTATAAATTTCTCCTACCAGATATAATATCCAAGATCCCTTAAGGGAGAAATAGTGGAATTGTCTCAAATTTTTTCTAACTCAGTAGTTCTCAACAGTTACTGATTTTGACTGATTTGGACCCCCGTCCCTAATGTTAATTAATAACGCTGTGATTGAGAATAAGTGTGAACATACGGTCATATATACAATAGGTGTATGTGAAATGTAGGTCACTATTTGATTTCTTGACATCATATAAAATCTAAAATTTTCAGTAATTGATATCAAAAGGAACTGTCAAGATATAGCATAAAACGAAATGTCTATCAACAGACTTTCTATAACAAAAATACAGTATATATGTGTATATATATGTGTATACGTATATATGTATACAATAAAATAATATCCAGTTTTTTATTTTTTTTTTTGTTTGTTTTTTTGAGACAGAGCCTTAAGCTGTCACCCTGGATAGAGTGCGGTGGCATCACAGCTCACAGCAACCTCCAATTCCTGGGCTCAAGCGAGTCTCTTGCCTCTGCCTCCCAAGTAGCTGGGACTACAGGCGCCCGCCACAATGCC